>JAKOGI010002731.1:0-89991 GCA_029747015.1 Carnegiea gigantea
AGGCTCTTCTAAAACCTAAAGCATCCATGCATAGACCCTAAGGCTAACAAAATGTTAAATCATATAATACATCCAAGCATGCATATGAGTTCCATCCTAAGCTAAGGTTCTAAGTTATAAGGGTTTAAGGTTAGGTTTGGAACAATCATCTTGCGACCTAAATGCTTTGTACATCACCTATAGGGTGTATGGCAAGACTGGAACGTTTTGGTTGCTTCTCTAAGTCGTGTGAACAAGAAAGTGTGTCGCAAGTGGATGAATCAATACTTGCTGAATAGAGTCTAGCGGACCCAGCAAGTTCACTAATTGATCTCTGGAAGGGTTAGGGCAAGGTTTGCCTAAAGGTGTCATTATCCCGGTCAGGGCAGCACCTTTCAATGCATGATGCCCAATGCTAGTGTAATTAAAATGATTTCTCATATTCAATTTCAAATCTCTCCCATTTAAATAAAATGACCCCCAATGGAATTGCCACTATAAGGATCCACCTCCCGAAGGATACAATCCCCCACGAATGGTTCAACTTCCATTTTGTGAGTATTTTTTATATATTTTTCAAAGAAAGGTGATGATTAAATTTTATTTTTTTAGGAAACTAGTATATCTGCAAGGTTGGATCAGGAAACTAGATCCAGGAGCCCGGTTGGGTTCCTGCACCAGGATCAAGCCTTGTTACCTAATCCTGATCTATGGTAATGACTACTGCCTGTTCCGAGAACATGACAGCCTGCCTGATCGAGGAACCTACCCGCAATCCTATCCGAGCAGGGCCCAATTTTTCGTTCTGCCAGTTTCATTGTCTTGGATCATAACTATTCAGCCGAAATTAAGATTAAAAAAGAGTGAAAAATAAAAATTAATAAAAAGGCAAAAACAATTGTGTAATTAGTAGAGTCGCTAGTGAGTTTTAGGACAACTTACAAACCATATCACTTTTCGAGGCAAATCATATTGATAGGAAAAACTGAAGCGACAAATAACTTTTGCTTCAAAAAGGCTTTCAAAAGACCCTCGAGCAATCCCTAGTGTGGGGACCATCTTGACTCCTTAGACCCAAACCAAGGATCCACATTCAGGGGCGATGGTACCATGATGTTTTGAAGCAAATCATATTGATAAGGATAACCAAAGGGATAAATAAATTTTGCTTCAAAAAGGTTTTCAAAGGGCCCTCAAGCAATTCCGAGTGTCGAGACCATCTTGACTCTTTAGTCCCAAACCGAGGATCCAGATTCAGGAGTGATGGTACATTGATGTGATAGGATGTATCACATAATCGCCCATCATCATTAACGACCTCTACTATTCAAGATCGAAAATCAAAAGTTTTAATCACACTGTCACCTGATCATACAACTAATTAGTACGAAAACACTACTTATGCAAAAGATACAATTTTTAGTTAAATCCAAACAAAAGTAGAGTAAATAAATTACAGTGGGGTGGGACTCCCTAAAAATTATATCTTTGGCAATTGTGAAACCAAAGATCATAAAAGAAACATCAAGTAGAAGAGTAGGAGAAAAATAGAGATTTTGCCCTCAGGATAACCTACCTCATTTACCTGGGAACTCAGCAGAGTGATGCCCCTTAATAAGTGAACCAAATCTCTCTCTTAATGCTCTCAATGCATAAAGTGTTTAACTCGAGTTTTACCCTAGTCTCTATCTCTCTCATTTCCAGTATTCTTTCACTAGATATCTCTAATGATTTTTTAATGCTCTTACTAATGGATATTTGGTGCTAACTTGATGCTAATTGATGCCTCCAGTTGTTGAAATTTTTTTGATGCCTCTCGCATAAGGAGCAACCTCCTTTTTATAGTGGTTAGGAGGATAATCTGAATTGGTCTAGAGATAGCAGACCTAATCGTAGTCCCAGTAAAGTTAATCTAAACGAGTGAATTAATCGGATAGGATTCTAATTAATTAAACACACTTTAGACAAAAAATGACTCGGAGAGATGGAAAACAAAGGAGCCCATCTGGTTCCCTATTTAGGAACCCACCCCGCTTCCTGGCCAGTACACGCCAAAAGCCGCCGGGTTTTCTACGCTACTTGGGCTGCAACTTATTTTGGCCATAACTTTGTCATCCGAGTTCCGTCTTGAGTATTTTTTTTCCTGAAAGCTTATTTAGTCTATTTTATTAAAAACTATTTTCATTTTTTTTTAGATAAGTACTGAAGCATATGTAAGTAAAATAGTAAACTGGTGTCATTTTCAATACAAGCCCTAATGTTCGACTTATATATTTTTCATTGCTTATTTGATTTTTATGCATAATATGTCATTCGAAAGCTTATCAATGAATAATATTGATACTTAAGCTCAACAATTTTACACTCCCTAGAGTGCATCTCAACTGGGTGTTGAGCACTGCCAATTTGGGCCTATTTAGGCCTTTATGGCTCTGTTAGCATTTTGTTTTTCTTTCTTTGTTTTTCTTTCATACTTGGATTGGGGATTACTCTGCTGTGGCCACCAAGTACAAAGGTTCGGGTATAATTGTCATCATTGGGCAATCAAAAATAAGATGTCATTTTTAGGCGTCTATAATGACCTAGATGTTATGCATATTGAGAAGAATTTTAGTGAAAACTTTATAAACATTGTCATGGATGGGCAGGAAAAATAAAGGATGATATCAATGTAAGAATGGATGTGGCAGTTCTGCATTAGTAGACAAGAGCTAAATTATCCACAAGAGGGTCACACTAGAATGTATAGGCCAAAAGTCAAGTTTGCACTCTCCTTAGATTAGAAGAGGTCTGCTTGCCAATGGTTGCGAAAGGTTCATGTGCCTGATAGTTATTGCTCTAATATGGGGAATTGGGTTCATCCATCTAATATAAAGTTCAAAAACATGAAAAATCATGATCATCATTTTTTTTTAAGCATCTCCTTTCGTAGCCTTTATTGTTCTTCCAAAAGATGTCTTAGGACCCTTGATCGAATTGAGTAAATTCTTCATAAACCTATACTCTAATGACTTGCAAGCAATGTTAAAAAAACTGACCCGTTCGTCAATCCGGTTGAAGGAGCGGGTTAATGGGTCAACCGATTGGACCTGTGAGACTGTTTTGGACCAGTTGACCCGGCTGACCAATTAATCCGATTAGATCGATATTATTCGGTTAAACCTACTACAAATATTCTGTTGGGCTATGGCCCAATTTTAACTCGACGGCCTAATGAAGAAGCAACCGCGGCCAAACAAGGCGGTTAGGGTTTTGCGGAGTTCCTGCGGCTACGTAAGTTAGGATTTGCAGAATTCTCGCTCATCCTAACCCTTTATAAAGGGCTCGCCTCTCCCCTTTCAAGACACATCAGCAAGAAATACCCACAGAGTATTCTGTTTCCACTTTCTTAGAGTTGTGAGAGAGAGATTATAAGAGAGATTGTAATCTTTGTTGCTTGATCAAATCACTCGTTGTGATTGTGATCGCATTATATTCACTCTTTCTTATAATGGATTGTTTGTGCTCGTCGCCATCCGTGGTTTTTTCCCGCGTTGGGTTTCCACATAAATCTTGGTATTCTTTATTGTTCTTGTTATCGTTGTTTACTCTCAATTATTATTATTCATCCTAATGCTTCTGCTATTAGTTTGCTCTAATTCCTAACAAGTGTATCAGAGCTACTAGGTTTAGGATGTCTTCAATCATAAAGGTTGATATTCAAAAAATTTGATGGGGAGATTAGTTTTAATCTCTGAAAGGTGCAGATGAGAGCGATTCTCATTTAGCATGGGTTGTGGAAGGTTCTCTCATGACCTCACATGAAACCTAGAACTATTACAGATGAACAATGGGTAGAACAGCAGAAGAAGAAACGTGCTTCTTTGACGGACGACGAATGAGAGGAACTGGAGCTAAAGACACTTTTCTGCCATACAGTTGTGCTTGGCACAACATGTCTTGCAAGAGGTGCTTGATGCGACACCTGCAGTGGGTTTTTGGGTTTGGCTGAAAGAACTCTACATGATGAAGTGCTAACAAGATCCGATTGAAGGAAAGGTTATACACTTTTAGAATGGCAGAAGGTACTCTTGTTCAAAAACATCTATATAATTTCAATTCAGTTATTGTTGATCTTAAAAGTTTAGATGTTAAAATTAAGGATGAAGATAAGGTTATTTTGTTGGTTGTGTCTCTACCCCCTTTATATATACACTTTAAGGAGATCATGCTATATAGCAATACTGATACTACATCATTTGAGGATGGTAAGTCAAACCTGCTGTCTAAGGAGAAGTTTTATCATGACATACAAGCTGATTCTGCTGAGGGATTAGTAGTAAGGGGTAGAATAACTGAAAAGGAAAACGGTGGCAGGAGAAAGAACCGTTCTAAGTCTAGAAATCCTCATGCTGGTAAGACCTGCAATTACTGTGGTAAATTGGGTCATATTGCTGTGAACTGTTGGAAATTGAAAAATAAGAAAGAAAAAGAAGAGAAGAATCACTCCAAGAAACCTGCTACGGCTGATTGTGTTGTTGAGTCTAAGTCTGATGGGGATGTATTAGTTGCCACAACCTATAGAAAGGGGGTAGATGATGATTGGGTTTTAGATTCTGGTTATACGTATCATATATGTCCTTATTGGGATTGGTTTGCTACTTATGAGCTTGTTGATACTGGGATTGTGCTTATAGGTAATGACACCGAGTGTAAGGTTGCAGGAATAGGTACAGTGCAGATTAAAACCCATGATGGTGTAGTTAGGACCTCATCTAAGGTTCATCATATTCCTGATATGACTTATAATTTGATGTCTTTGGGTACTCTTGAGGTTAATAGTTGTCGGCACTCAGCTGAGAATGGTATCCTGAAAGTGATGAGGGGCACCATGGTACTGATAAAGGGACTCAGGCAGGGAAGTCTCTATCTTCTGCAAGGTACAACAATTACAGGTTCAGCAGTAGTTTGTACAACATCGATAGATGTTGATACTACGAATTTATGGCACATGCGATTCGGCCATATGAGTGAGAAGGGGATGGCCATTCTGAGTAAGAAAGGTTGTCTGGGTAGCGCAGGTACGGGTAAGCTAGAGTTCTGTGATCATTGTGTATTTAGGAAACAGAAGAGGGTCAGTTTCTCTGCAGCTAAACATCGTACGCAGGGGATCCTTGATTACATCCATTCGGATTTGTGGGGTCCTTCGAGGGTTCGTTCATTTGGAGTTAAGCGCTATATGCTAACATTTGTTGATGATTTCTCACAAAAGGTCTGGGTTCACTTCTTAGGATAGAAAAATGAGATATTTTTCACATTCAAGAAGTTCAAGGCTCTTGTAGAGAACCAGAACGGGAGAAAGATCAAGAAGCTCAGGACCGATAACGGTCTTAGGTTCTATGAGTCGGAGTTCACTGAGTTCTGTGCTGTCAATGGCATAGCTAGGCATAAGACGTTGGTTGGTAAGCCCTAACAGAACGGAATTGCAGAATGTATCAATCGGACTCTACTAGAGAAAGCTCATTGTATGCTTTCTAATGCAGGGCTTTGGGATCACAAAGCTTTCTGGGCTGAAGATGTATTAACAGCTTGTTATCTGGTGAATCGGTCTCCACATACTTCCATTGATTTTCAGATTTCAGAATAAATTTGGTCAGGTAATTCTGTTGATTATTCTATGCTAAGAATATTTGGATGTCCTGTGTTTGCCCATGTAAATGATGGGAAGTTAGCTCCACGGGCTGTTAAATGCATGTTCGTTGGTTATGCATCTGAGTCTAAGGGATATTGAATGCGTTGTCCTGACAAAAGTTATTCAGAGTAGAGATGAAACGTTCAATAAAAATACAATGTTATCTTTTGGTAAGGAATCTGTTGTTTCTTCTATTGGTACAGGTGATCAAGAGGATGCCAGTAGGACGATGGAGATAGATGCGGAGATTGTTGCAGCTCAAGGTGGAGCTGTTGATCATTCTAGCGAGGAGGTTAAGGCTACTGAACCCAGTTTTAGTAGTCAGCCTCAAGTGAAGGATGATTATTCCATAGCCCGTGATCATCCAAGGCAGAAGATTGGGACGCCCGCTCGCTATACTGAAAGTGAGGGACTTGTAGCTTATGCTCTTCCAGTTGCATAAGAGATTCCTGAAGGTATTGAGCCTTTAACTTACACTAAAGCTATCTCATGCCCAAGTTCATCTAATTGGGTCCTAGTTATGCAAGAAGAAATGGAGAGTCTGCACAAGAATCAAACTTAGGATCTATATGAGCTACCTAAAGGCCGAAGAGCCTTAACTGCCAAGTGGATTTATAAAAGAAAGGAAGACATACCTGGGGTTGAAGAAGCAAGGTGGAAAGCATGTCTGGTTGTTCGTGGATGCAACCAAAAGGAAGGTATTGACAACAATGAGGTATTCTCTCCAGTTGTTCGTCATACCTCTATTAGAGTGCTTCTTGCTTTTGTTGCCCTGTTTGATATGGAGTTAGAGCAGCTTGATGTAAAAACTGTATTCCTCTATGGGGAGTTGGAGGAGGAGATTTGCATGAAGCAACCTGAGGGTTTTGTTGTTCCCGCGAAGGAACAATGTGTATGCCGGTTGAAGAAGTCATCGTATGGAATTAAGCAAGCTCCTAGGCAGTGGTATAAAAGGTTTGATATCTTTATGATTGGGTAAGGATACACACACAGTCGGTGGGATAATTGTGTGTATTTCAGGCAATATTTTGATGGTTCTCTTGTTTACTTGTTGTTATATGTTGATGACATGTTGATAGCTTCCAAGGATAAGTCCTTGATCAGCAAGTTGAAATCTCAACTCAATAGGGAGTTTGAGATGAAGGACTTAGGTGCTGCAAAGAAGATACTAGGCATGGAGATTCAGAGGGATCGAAAGGTCGGTAAGTTGTAATTGTCTCAGAGTCGATATCATGAGAAAGTACTTGAAAAATTTAGTATGGGTAACTACAAGGTAGTTTCTACACCTTTTGTAGCTCACTTTAAATTATCCACTGAGTCTTGTCCATGATCTGAGAAGGACATTGAGAAGATGTCTTACGTCCCTTATCCTAGTATAGTTGGCAGTTTGATGTATGCTATGGAGTACACTAGCTTGAATTGTCACATGCTGTGAGTGTGGTAAGTCGTTATATACATAACCCTGGTAGAGATCATTGGGAGGCTGTGAAGTGGATCCTTAGGTATGTGAAGGGTTCAATTGATAGAGGTTTGGTATTTGACAGGAACAAAGCTACTACATGGGATGTTACAGGTTTTGTCGATTCTGACTATGCTGGTGATCTTCACATGAGGAGGTCCATTTCCGGGTATATCTTCATTATGTATGAAGGTGCTATCTCATGGAAAGTATCACTTCAGTCTATTGTAGCTTTTTCTACTACGAAGGCTGAGTATGTTGCTACTATAAGAGGTGTGAAGGAAGCTACCTAGTTAAGGGGCCTTGTTACTGAGCTTGGAGTCCTGCAGGGTACTACTGTGGTGTTTTCGGATAGCTAGAGTGCTATTCACTTGACCAAGAATGATGCCTATCATTCCAAGACCAAGCATATAAGCATTAAGTATCCCTATGTCAGAGATATAGTTGCTGCAGGAGAGATTCTTGTGAAAAAGGTTCATACATCGGAGAATCCAGTAAATATGCTTACTAAGCCTCTCCCTATAGCTAAGTTCGAGTATTGCTTGGACTTAGTTAGTGTTCACAGCATTTGATTGCCCTCAGGGGCTCTGCCCTTCAGGGCATCACCCTTTGGGGTGCTTTGGCAGTGTTTGAGAGTTGGTGTTACAAATTGGTCCAAGGTGGAGATTGTTGGGCTATGGCCCAATTTTACCTCGATGGCCCAACGAAGAAGCAACTGCGACCACACAAGGTGGCTAGGGTTTTATGGAGTTCCTATGGCTACGGAAGTTAGGGTTTATAGAATTCTCGCTCATCATAACCCTTTATAAAGGGCTCGCCTCTCCCATTTCAAGACACACCAGCAAGAAATACCTACAGAGTATTCTATTTCCACTTTCTTAGAGTTGTTAGAGAGAGATTATAAGAGAGATTGTAATCTTGTTGCTTGATCAAATCACTCGCTATGATTGTGATCGCATTGTACTGACTCCTTCTCATAGTGGATTGTTTGTGCTCGTCGCCGTCCGTGGTTTTTTCCCGCATTGGGTTTTCACATAAATCTTGGTGTTCTTTATTGTTCTTGTTATCGCTATTTACTTTTGATTATTATTATTCATCCTAATGCTTTTGCTATTAGTTTGCTCTAATTCCTAACATATTCTTGTGCTTAATTATTTGTAATATAGATTTGTTCACATTTCATATACCAGATTATGCATAATTGTTATAAGTACACAATTGCCATGAATAATTATTTTATGCACCAAATATAAAAATTAAAAAAAGCCTAAATAAACCCACATGATAAAATTAAGAAACAAAGTATTAATAGCGGCCCAAATAAGAGCAAAATCACTAGCCCATCCCTAAAAGTGACGTACCATTTAAAAAGGCAATAAATCTCAAATAAATATATTAGCCCTAGAATTTTACTATAGTTTATTAATGCTCAGCCATAGCAGCATATTCATTTCACTTCATCTTTCTCTCTCTTCTACTATCTCCCTTTCATATTCCCGGTCCCAGATGAGTAGACCAGATAATAGATCTGGCTATTCCTTCTACCCAATCTTTCTTCTCATACTTCTGCCATAGATCCAAGCCTAGGGTCGTTGTCCTCCTCTCACTCTCTCTCCAATCTGTGCCTGGGTGTTGTCTAGTGAGTACACCGAGTATAGATCGATAAAACCTTGCTCATGTTAGAGAAGCAAACCACAATTTTTGCCCTTTTCTAGTAGTTATATACTTGTATTAGTGAAATTTCGATTGAACCGAGGCCCGACCAAGTCTTCAGTTCACCGAGTCGAACAATTTTTACCAATCTTGACTAGTTTGACAGAATAAATGGTTTTCTACATTTTTGAACTGTTAAGTTTGGCGGTTCCCGGTCGAATCGATCGGACCAGCCGGTGCGGTTCAATTCTTATAACACTGCTTGCAAGTTCACATGCTTGAAGAGATGAATAAAAATATTGTTGTAATTCTTTGTAAATTGGAGAGAATATTTCCCCTCGAATTTTGTAATGTAAAGGAACATTTGCGCATTGATCTGTAGAAGAAGCTATGTGAGGTGGACTTGTTCAATATCAATGGATGTATTCTTTTGAGAGATATTTTGGCTAAATGAAGCCAATTACGACGAACAGGGCTCTTCTAGAAGCCTCTATGGTTCAAGCATACCCAACATTTGAGATACAACATTTTTCTGAGTACTATTTTTAGTTAAGCTTGTGTTGTCTAAGAATTAGACATAACAAGAGTATAAGCCTAGCCTAACCAAAACAGTCAACTTTTTCGGCGTTCAATCATAAAGGTACTCAATTTGGACAACGCAGAAGAATATATCTTTCTAAGACGGAGTATCGTGTCACTCGTCTTCACATCTTTTAAGATTGTGCCAAAGTAAAACCTTATCTTGAGTAAGTTTATCTTTCTTCTAAAATTTAAATTTAATATTTAAAGAATGAAATAAGTAATTAATTTGGTCCTTTAAATACAGTTAGCTCAGACATCAATTTTGAGGACATAATTCAAATGCAAGTGATGTTTAGATTGACTTATTTATTGAGTCAAACTTTGTAGAGTGGTTTGGGTGTAATGTAAGCCCTTCTACATAACTTTAGTCTCTAACTGCTACTATTCCATTTGACTGCTTTTATTTTGAAATAAATAATGTGTTATACTCATAGGTCCATTCTTAAAATTTTTTGGTTCACTTATCACATGGACCTATCATGGCAGTGGAATGTTTTTCTAGCTATAAAGCGAATGGTATCTAGTTTCATACCAAGGCTATAAATGAAGGTAAAGTCATATATAATTGTGGCATGTGTGTTAAAGGAATGGGCAAAGGTGATGAAGTCAGAGGGGATTATTATGGCATACTTCATGAAGTTGTCAGCCTTGAATTCACGGGTGAACCAATTTAAAAATGTGTGCTTTTTAATTGTAAGTGGTTCAACCCGGATATCCCTTAAGGGCTATGTTATCCTAAATTGACTCCATATCCCAAGGTTAATCATAGCTGATGTTACAGAACACTTAACCCATTCATATTCGCTGATACTACAACCCGAGTAGTCTACCTTAAGTACCCTGAGGAGGTACCAAGAAATGTGAATTAGCGGGTACCCTAGGAGAGTACCGAACAAATCTCATGATGTTCCTAAATGTAAGAATGATTTAGAGCTTTCCTATCAAGAGAAAGGAATGACAGCCATGAATGTTGATGACATAATAGCCACGACATTAGTTGATGAAATTGCACTGCTTAATGAGGTTGATGAACATGATTGGGGCGAGGAACATAAAGGGGATGGTGAACATGATGACTATGAGAATGAAGACAACTAAGAAGATGAATGGGAGGATGAAGGTGAAGACACTGAATGAAGGAGCTATGAGATTACAAAGTGATAATGACAAAGACGATGATAATGATGTTGACGGAGATGATTGATTTAATTTCTTAGTTATATGTGTGTTTATGTATGTGTACTTTATTTTTATGTGAGTCCCGTAAACAATTATATCTCTTTGAAACCATTTTTAAACCAATTATCTTTGAGACATTTTTAATGTCAATTTATTAGTTGTCTGTTGTTTCTTTTTTTATGTGACAATAATCTCAATGTTTGTTGGTGCATTTTGTTTCTGTAGCTTTCTTATTTTTTAGATTCCTAGAGCAAACAGTGGGCATAGTGAAGGTTGAAATGTTAGGAATGGTGCAGGCAGAGAAGCACTGCTACCAACCCCACAGAATGATGGAATAGAAAATATTGAAGTGAACACATTTAGTGGCTTGTTTAGACATTTCATTGACTCTGACTAACCGTTTAGAAATTATTTTGGTGGCAACATTGACCAAAGCAACATACCCAACCACCATTGTTTGGTACGGGAATTGACCAGCTGCACGCAATGCATGTCATTCAAACTCCTCATGGGAACCCATCTATCCAACCCTACTTCAATGACACTTCCATTACTCCATTTGTTTATCAATAGTTTGACACTATTAGCCCACAACACAACATTAATTAGTTCATCGGTCAGCCTAGGTTGCGAAGCCACTTAGTTCCAAAATGAAGCGATAGGAAGAGATACACAAAGTCATAAACCTGAAAGTGAAGTTGCAAGCACAAACAATAAGATCTATTTCCAACCTAATGGTGATATATAAGTTAATTATGAATTTTTTTCATCGCTGTTGAAATTTTTTACGTAAATACATTAATTAATTTTAATGTTCATATTTTTATACTTAACGTTGTTCCATACGATGGCGTAGTTCATCAAATTGTTAAAACCTTCCAAGGTAAATACCCACGTCTGTGGACCACATGGGGAGAAATTCCATAGTCCCAAGACTTATGATTTGATGAGTTCAAGGTTAGTTTCAAGCAAAATAGTTTAAAAGTTGTCATAAAATTGTTCAATCCTAACTCCTTCACTAATATTCTTGAACTTTGTTTGTAGAAACACTACTATTGACATCCAGACAATGAAAGGAACATACGACTTAACTTTGAGATCAAAGGCATAACCTGTCTCAAGGACATTCTTGGATATACTAGAAAGTTCAACAAAAAGCCAAAGTAGGTACCATCAAGTATTTGAAAAGAGATGCTTAAGCATTGGGATGAGGATGACAAGTTCAAGAAGTTGAGTGAATAAAATAAAAAGAATAGATTGAGTGATCCAAAAGGTGTTGCTTCTTCGTTACATACATGTGGCTCAATCCCGATTAGTAAAAGGAAGAGGCATTCGGTAAGTAACAAACATACTAATAAGTGTATTTGCGGTATGCAATGTATATAATTTGCACATTTTGTTTATTTTTAGGCAAAAGCGTTAGGTAGAGAATCCACATTTGAAGAGTTTTTAAAGGACAACCACTTCAAGGCCATAGATATAGTATTCATTGATAGAAAATCTCGGGAAAAAAATTCATAAGTTCCAACTTGAAACTTAGACATTGTTCATATATTACTCTTTTCACTTTAGTACACAATAATTTCACATTTTGACAACTTACAGGAGGAACATCACAAGAAGTGGGAGGAGTACACTTAGGCTATAACCCAGGAGATCTTAACTATCGCCTATCACTCCAGAACAATTTTGGACTCAAGAAAATCTTGACAAAAAGGCTCGTGTATAAGGTTTTGGCACTTAGGAGGTTGAGTTGAAAAAAATCAGCTCGAATAGCTGCAGCGCGCCACTCATCAGCCAAGCACTTTGACCTTAGAGAGCAAACACTTCGACCTTAGAGAGCAAGCACAACTCCTCAACTAGAGTATTACCTAGCATGTAGAGGCTATAACCCAAAATATCAAGAAATGGGAAAAGGCTGAGCATATGATGGAGAAAGTTCAGAGATTTCTTAAGAGGCAAGGATAAGTTCTTCCGCCCAAGCCAACTTGGACTCTAATGATGAGCATGACGCCCAAGATGATAATGAGGATATCATGCATCTCTTTGATGTGAGAAATGCTCTGATTAGATTAGTTGATCTAGCTGTAGATCGAAATGTGTGACTTTATATTAACAGTTTCAAGTCTAACACTTTATATTTTCAGTTATTGCTAGTGTGTTTGCTAGTTGCTAGTTATACCGTAAAATAAATATTATATATCTTTTTTATAGTGCTTCTCTTTATATATTATTAGTTTTAACATCTATGTAGATAGTCATTTAGAGCTTCACAAAAAAAAATCATTTAATCATTTCATTAATTTTTTAATGTATTAATCAGTTTTTAATTTGTTATAAATTTAAAAAAAATTCAAATAGAAAGTAATATTTTGAATTGATTTAAAAAATATTCTGACCAAAATTCCATCAAAAGGAATTTCACTTGGAGAAGAAGTTCGGGGGATAGTTAGGATTGGGCCAAATATGGTCTCCGTTCGAATTGCCGCCGGAGGTACCGTAGCACTGCCTGTCGGACATAATTCCGATGCGACATGGTCCGTCAGATTACTTGTCGAGCACCGGCTGAAATATGCTAGAAAGGAATTGGTGAATGTCTTTCTGACAACTTAATTATGTCGGCATTTCTGTCAGAAAGGTCTTTTTCTTACGAAAAACTCTAAAAACCCATTGAAAATTCTGTCACTTTAGGCATGCACTTTTGTAGTGCGTAAGACTTGTTTTAATTCCACATGAACCCTAGTTTTGTTTCTCTCTATGTCAATTAGCTAGCGTGCTGTGTGGCTGGCGCTTAGGAGATGGTTGGCTGAGATCTAACTCTTGGGGACTTTCTGAGGGAGATGAAAGTTGAGGTTGGATAAAATGACTGCTGTGAACTTGAAGCCGAGAGTTATTAGGTTGCTGAGAAGTTGGGAGAGATGGAGGTCGGGTAAAATGAGTTAGGATTGTTGCTGTGAACTTGAAGGGTGAGAGATATGGGTTGTTAAACCTTGTTAATAGCGTAAAAAGATCTTATGGTGGAAATGATCAAATTTTCTAACTTGAAATCATCTAGGGTGGCTCTTATGAGGTAAATGGCTGAGAGACAATTAGTAGTTGAGATAAACTGGTTATTTTTTTTTAAAATTTTGTCAATCTTGATGGATATATCTTTGGCCTTTCATAATCCCAAGCAATTGTTATAAATGCCTTCTTTCATAATAAATCACATTCAATACTTCATAGAACATCATGCAGAATTCACCTCTTTGCCCGCAAATTTGATACCCTACTTCATGTAATCATTAATCTCACTGATTTTATGCTATTAAAACTAATTCATGTAACCATTAGAGGGGTTAAAATCAAAACTAAAAGGTAAAATATTTGAAATTATTAAAAAAAATCAATTTGTGACTGTGGGGTACCTTAATTCTCTGGAAATAATTATTAGGGGTCAAAGTTTTTATAATGTATTCCAAAGTGCCTACTATTACTGGTAAACTATTAATAGGGGACGATATTTTTTGAAATAGTTACTGGTCGAAGTTTTTCTTTGCAACTTAGTCCCTGAACTTTTTAGAATTTGCAGAATAGTCCCTGGAATAGTAAAAACGTGTAAATAAGTTATTTTTAGGGGTTTTTTCAGGAAATATGCTTGTTTTAACTGATTTAACTTCCTATAATGACTTTACTGGTACTAGTTATCACAATCTACTATTTATATCTTATATATTATAATTTCTGTGGTTATAGGCCCACCATGCTTAGCAAAGTAATTAAAACTTAATTAGAGAGTT
Source organism: Carnegiea gigantea (assembly GCA_029747015.1). NCBI lineage: Eukaryota > Viridiplantae > Streptophyta > Magnoliopsida > Caryophyllales > Cactaceae > Carnegiea > Carnegiea gigantea. The sequence goes on from JAKOGI010002731.1 coordinate 14,303, forward strand.
TCGACCGTTACCTGAACGTAGTTGGCGCTGGACTCCGGCGTTCCTTTAACTTCCGGTTTACAGAGATTGCTAATCTCAACCCCACCTTCCTTAGATTAGGCACAGCACAGATTTGTTTCGTTTTCTACCTCAAACCGTAGTCACTAATCAAGTTTTTAATTTTTTTCAAGGATAGTGGAACTTTAATCAAGAATTTATAATATTTAGGACATAAGGTTCAATTGGATAATATTCCCTACTGGAAAACTTCTTTTATTAAAAGCTTGAAAGTAGAAATATTACAATGGAAAGCTTGAAGAGAAACTTAAGCTAAGATCATTAGAGATGCTTGTTCATAGAGAAATGGAGAAACCCAACTTCTCATTTGCTCAAGAATGCTCAAATAACTCTGTCCCTTCTCAGCTCTTGACCTCTCTATTTATAGAGGAGATGGGAGTACATAGGATGCCTTAATGGCTACAGATTTTTCACATGGCTACAGTTGCCAACAGTAAACTGACGGCTACAGTACGCACTTTATTGTACAGACCGGACACTTGTCAAAATAGTACAATAATGGGGCAACCTTTTCAAAACTTTTAATGATGACAAGACTAGTCATCATTATTGAGATTCTGCATACCTTCATCTCCAATTATATTTTCCAGATCATCATTATCTGGATAATCATTAAAATCTTCATTAATCTGGTTAAGATGCTATGGATCATATTCTTCAAACAACTCAAGGAGATATTTCTTTCCTTCTTCTGATAAGAATTTTCCAGCTCCGATATCAAAGAGATAATCGAAAATATCTTCTGATTCTACACCGTTTACTTTCATGTGGTCATTGAATTCGTTACTATAGGTAAAAGTAGTGTTTCCACAATGTATTAGTGTTTTTTCTTTTTCAATTAATGCCCAACATTGATGATAAATATTGAAAAACCCAATAGCCCTTGCTAATGCAGGATCAGTAACTATATGTACCGGATCTCCATGAATCCAATTTTGTCGTTGATCAATGGGATTATCACAATCAACCATTTGGACAAAATAATGGGCTGATTTGACTTTTCCATTTTCATATTTAATCAGGGCGCTATAAACCTCCAACGTTAAGTATCTGCGAATTACAATTTTTGTTGGTCCCTCAGGAGATTTAAGAATCCAATGGAACCTTTTGAACATGTATTGCTGGAACTTAGTTAGGGTTGAGAAAAGTGAAAAATTAGGATCTGGGACTTCTGAGAAGTAAAGAACTATCCCATATGTCCAGGCTTTGAAGGCAGGATCTCGGGAGGATATTGAATTGGCTGGGAAACAAATGCCATCGACTCCAGATTTGTCGGGAAAATAGATCGTTGTGCTCCAAGATTCCTAAATATCATAGGAATAATGATGATAAAAATCGACGCAGGCTGCATACCATTCCTTGAACCATTTTTCTTGGGTATGAGAACTTATTTTTTCTTGGATATCATAAGGACATTGAAGATAGCTAATTTGTAATTCTATAAGGGAAAATCTTTGAGTTATTAGGTAGGTAGTAGAAAGCAGACCAAAGCGTGATCTACTTTTTGTATGAAATTCCAGGTTATCAATAAGGACTTTACTAGAAGGTGTAACCCGTTCTAGTAGAAGTGGTATTTCATTAAGGATTTCCTCCTTTTCTGGCAGGAGGTCGGCTTTGATGATCACCATTGGCGAGTTCTCGAGTTAGACTGTCTGCCAGAGAGTTCTTCGATCCCTGTATATGTTCAATAGAGAAGGAAAACTGATTAAGTCATAATTGCCAACGCAGGAGTCGCCCTTGCGCTTGCATATTTGATAAATTCTTTTTCACAAAATCGAGTATTCCTTTATAATCAGTTCGAATGAGAAAAGGTTTAGGGACTAAAAAGATTAAGGATTTTTCAATTCCCCTTATGACTGCAAGAATTTCTTTTTCTATCGTGGGATAGTTGCATTCTGCTTTATTAAAGCTTCCACCGCAATATTTGCAGAGTTTTTCTCCTTCTTTGATTTTGAGTACTGCACTCCAGTGCTCATTGCTGGCATCTGTCTCAAGAATTAAATCATCTTCTTCGTTAGATAAATTAAGGACAGGAAGAATTTTACACATCTCCTTGAAATTTTGCACAATCTTTGTATCATTAATAGTCCATGTCCAGCTAACATCTTTCTTGAGTTTTTGCTGTAATGGTTTTCTTAGTTTAGCCAAATCTTTAATGAAATCAGAAACATAAGTAAGACACCCTAGAAACCTTTCTAATTGCTTCCTATCTTCAATTTTTTCAGGAAAATTTTCTATTTTTCCTAGAATATGTTTTTGTAGAATAATTTGTCCAGCTTTTATTTCTAAACCTAAGAACTCGATTTCTTGTTCAGCATAAATGCACTTATTTTTACCAAGTATAATACCGTGATCAATGCATCTTTGGGTGACAGCCAGAACATCATTTTTATGTTGCTCTATGGTTTTAGAAAAGATAAGGATATCATCAATGTAGACTAGACAACCATGATTAAGGTCTTTGAAGATGTTGTCCATTCTTCTCTGGAATATTTGAGGTGCATTTTTAAGACCAAATGACATTACTATCCATTCATAATGTCCTTGTGGGGCACTAAATGCAGTTAAAGGAATACTTTCCTCTTCCATTTTTTTCTGCCAATACCTACTCTTGCAATCCATTTTCGAGAACCAAGAGGCTCCTTGAATTCTGTTGAAAAGGACTGTTTGGTTAGGAATGTAATAACCATCAAAGACAGTGTTATCATTAAGCTTTTTGTAATTGATTACCATTCTGGCGTTTCCTCTTTTTTCCTCATCATGATTTCTTACCATGAAAGCGGGACTGGTGTGAGGACTCTTACTGTTTTTAATTAATCCTTTATCCAGAAGTTCTTTGATTTGTTTATTAAACTCTTGAATTTCCTGGTGGGTATACACCATTTGTTTAACTCGGATGATAGTGTTGGGATTTAATAAAGTAATTTTAGCAAATGTTTTGTCTTTATCCCAAAATTTCAGAGGATTGTCAAAATAGAGTCCTTTGCATAATTTTTCTTGTTATTCGATTATCTGCTCTTTAACAGATAACTCGAGTAATGAGATTGTTAGTGCTACTTCACGTTGTGCAGGCATTACCTTCTCACCACGCTGGCTGCGTGTAAATTCAATTTTTTGATGAGTGTAAGCCTTACTTAATTTTTCAATAGGGACTGAGTGACCATTAATCGTAAATATTATTTGGTTTATGGTCAGGGTACATGGAGAATATAATCTTTGAAAATTATTTCTAATAATCATATCATGAGAGGGTTGATCAGTAGCCCATAAAACTGGTATAATGCATTGGACTCCTCCTAATTCTATGGATAACCCTTCTGTGGCTTCATTGTGGCTCATAACACTATTATCAGCTATCCTTACTTGTAATGGATTTTTAGCTCTTTTTCACATAAACTCAGGAAATAGTGTTCGTTTTTCAAAGCATATAGAACAATCACTATCTATGTAAGTGCACAGTTCATATTTATTATATCCCTCTAAACATACCTTTGTTGGTAAGTAGATGCTATTAGAGTTTGTATTAGTAACCTCGTAGGATATTTCCATAGTCATATTTTTGACTAATTCATCCTCATAAATAGGTTCACTAAGAGTTCTTGTTTTGTATCCAATGATCTTTCTATCTAGACTTGTTAATCGATCTAGGCTTGGTCTTGCCGCTTCAAAACTCATTCTACTCATTTCACTGGCTGTACTCATTGTATCATCTTCTTTAAACTCTTCTTTAGCGGATGAAGATCCTTCTCTCCAATCTGACCTTGTGCTCATACTTCTTAATTATTGGGGTTTAATGGTGATTTTTCGTTCCTCATCAATTTTTATTATATTTTTCTTATTGATTTTGGTAGGATTGGCAAAACTAGATATCCATGAACGACCTATTTTTATTTCCTGTGGATTGGACTTGATCCTCTGGATCTTTTGCATGGGGGTAGGACTTTCAAATTTCTCTGCTTCTATCATTGTTACCTTAGTCTTAGGATCTATTGTATTATCTAGTTTGTAAATAATTTTTTAAAATATCCTTAAAGGATGTCCTCCTTTCTTCATATCCATCCCATCTGTTTTTATCTTAAGAGATAGGAAGTTTTTAGCAAATTCATCTTTTAAACTCACATAATATCCAGATCGATAGTTGAAACCTACTGACTCATTGCATAAATTGGTTTTTATCCCTGTGATTATCTGATTATTAAATTTGGTATGCCTAATATCACAGAGTAAAGCGTAAAGATCAATATCTTTACCATAATATTGTAATGGAGTGATTTGAACTTGAACGCTTCCAACATGGATGTACCTATACTTTCTATCTTTGTTATGCTTAAGGATATTCTCCCAATTAATAAGATTAACTTCTCCAACGTCATACTCACAATCCTTTATTTTAAGATCTCCTTCCATTATTTCACATATATATTTGCTTTTTATTTGAAAAATAGATTTTTTATAGATCATGTCCTTTTGGATTATGGGAAGAACCCAATCTCCTTTGACTTCTTCATGATCATTGTCTACTACAAATTCTTCTCCTTGAAGATCACCAAGGCTAACTGAGCTACTTTCCATCACATGGCTAGTTTCTTCATAATCAGTTTCTTCATATTCATTGTCCTCTATAATTTTAATAATTCCTTTATTGTTGCCTAGGGCTAGGTCTAATGCTTCATCTTCACTAAGTTTAACATAACCTAGGCTTCCTAAGGTTTCTATAAGTTTATTGTTCTTTTTGTTTTTGCATTTGTTAGCATAATGCCCTACTTTTCCACATGCCCAACACTTACAGTTATTTTTCCCTGCCGGGCAATAAGCAGCTTTTCTAAAAAACTTACGTTTTTTAGAACTTGGTTTGTTGTAATATTTTCTTCTATATTTTTCGCCTCTTTGCTTGTTAAAACTCTTTTTCTTATAGAATTTTCTTTTTCTTCTTTTCTCAGATTCTTTTCTCCATTAGTGAGATGAATCCCAGCAAGTCAAGAATTGCTTCTTAATCTTCTTTTGTTTTTATATATCAAGACATTGTTCATTGACCCATTTTCGCAAATAGAAAATTCTTGAACCAAGGGTATCAACAACATCTGTTCATTCAAACCATGTCATGTATTTTTCATTAATTATAGAATTTATAGGATATGGCAATTTGTCATAGAACATGCCAAGATTGGTTTCATTATGCCCATTTTTGGAATAATATTGACTGAATTCTGCAATATAATTTTCTAGGTATCTCATATCCCATAGTTCTATGTTGTTAATTTTTCTTTGCCATTCTCGTGCTTTTTTATCAGAATCAATTTTAGCTCCGATGAATTCAGTTTCAATTTCTTTGCACAGACTTCTAAATATAGCAGCCGGTGTTTCCATCGTTCTTAAAGTATTTTTACCATCTTCACTTAAGGAATCATACCAGTCAGCTACAGTGCCAGAGAAACTATGCTCGATATAGTTTAGAAAGTTTACCGCAGTCCATATAGTATTTAAATTTAAGACACTGTTCATTCCTCTTTTCCAGTGCTCAAATATTTCTTCTGTATTACGAGCCCCATCAATGTTTAAGATATAACCAGTTTGACTAATTGGGGTAAGGCCAATCTCTTCATAGGTCGTGGTTTTCCTTGGGACAAACCCGAAGGAAAAATTACTTGTTCGTCCTGCAGGAATATACCTAGGTCTTAAAAAATGAGTGTTTCTTTTGGAAAGTTCTCCGAATTCTTTAGGTTTAGGAACGACATTATTAACAAGATTAGTCTCTGTTTCATATAAGTCAATTTTTTCTCCGGTTTCGTTAATCTCATTTTCCGCAATCATTTTACCATATTTTTTATCTAATTTTCGTTTAATTTCTTCTAATGGTAACACATTAAGATCATCAAGTTTAATAAGATTCATTTGCTGATATATTTCTTCTTCTAGTTGGGCATTATTAGTCTCTTCATTATCATCAGACAAAACATCATATTTATCACTAATAGCGCTCATGATTTTGTTTAGTTCTTCGGAATTTTGTTCTTTATCAAACATTTTTTGTAGTTCTTCAAGGGAATGTTGCTTATACTCAATCTTCTTTTTCTTTCTTTTTAGTAGATTTATCACCAGATTTTTCTCCTACTTCTTTTTGGATTTTTATTTCTTGCAAAGGAAATGGAATTTTGTTTTTTAGGTTTTGAAAAGGATATTTATGCTGAAAAGGAGTGCTAATTTTAGGAGTAGCTTTTTTGCTATGTCTAATTTCGTTAATAAGAGAAAGATGAACAACTGTTAACTGGTTCTTAAGATCTTTTAGTTCAATCTTAATTTTAACTAATTCAACTTTTAATTCTAAAATTATATCAGTGATATAGTTTAATTGAGGTGCTAATGAGATATTACCTTTAGGTGAGTGGACAATATGTGAATAATTAGGACTAAGGTAAGTAGATGATGGTTCAAGCATTAATCTTTGCTAATCACAGTTAATTAGCTTAATTAGTCATTGATTAGTTTAACGAGGACAAGGAAGAAGAAATCTCGGAAAATCTGAACGGCGTTCCGAATTTGGCGCTTGAATTCGATCAACGAATGCACGTCGTGTTCGGGATCAGAGATGAAGAGAGAGAAAGAGGAGAGAGAGAATGGGGTCGTTGATGGGACGAGTGGCTTGGCAGTTGGAAAAAAATGGTGATCTGGAATTTTGTGATAATTAACGTCTTAAGACAGACAACATGTATTATATATATTTCTCAATAAAATCATTGACACGTTTCCTCTTCCCCCCCCCGGTTTGGAGAATTGATTGAGATAATTATCGAGGCATCCATTTCCTCATCTCTCCTCGTTCTGTGTGATCAAAAGCTCACGGATTCGAATTTTAAAATCAGTTACTGATAAAATTAGAATAGATCATCTACAATACACCCCTTGGGGTGGGACCTTTTTCGAATCCTGCTTGAACTTCGAAATACTTGTGCACCGGACTGCCCTTTCTCGCCCTCTCTCTCTCTTTTTCTTATCATAATGTAATTCATTTCTTTTCTTTCTTTTTTTTTTTGAGGGAAAATGTAATTCATTATTTGAATGGTCTTGTAAATTTACAAAACCATTCAAGGATGGCTTTGAAAATGTATACTTTATTCAGGTTGTTATCGTCTTATATGTTTGACTTGATTAATTGTGCTAAAAAAGTTGATTTAATTAACAAATTTATATTGTACTAGGGTTATATTCTTACGATGCAAGGACATAATTCAAACTTTTTTAAATGTATTCATAACATAATAGATAATTTATTTTCGAATAGTAAAAATAAATCGATGTGTTAGATTATGTAATTATCAAAAGTTGAACACTTTCTTAGATTCTTTTTTGTTGTAACATCTTCTCCATTCTTAATTTGAACTCACTTTTTTATTTTATTTGTTCAGTTTTTCATTGTTAAACGATTATATGTTTGGAGAATAAATTTTATTACCAAATAGTAACAACTATATGACATTGGATCACTTTAATATAAAGAATTGATATTGCATTATAAAATAATTATTTTTTTGAGTTATCATTATTTCTTTTTCTTTTTGCATTAAATTATTTTAAATTCCTTTTATATATGTATCATAATTATTTATTTACTACTATTTAAAAATTATCTAATATATGAAATGTCTTTTTTTTTGTGGGCAAGTTTTAGTAGATAAAATGGATCAACTTTTTTATTTATAATTTAATAAAAATTATATTATCTTCTTACTGATGACTACATAAGATTTGTCAAAAGTGCATGCAGGAATTTTGGGCAATTGTTATTTTAAATTCAATTAAATATAAATAAGTAATAAAAATGTGTCAATTTTAAAGGTAATAATAATTTTATAACAACATCATTATTGTTTTTTGAGTTATTATGGTGTCTTTTATTTTTTTCCTTTTAAATCACTTAAAATTCCTTTGTTTTCATAATATAATTATTTATTTACTATTTTCTTGTCAAAATTTTCTAACATCTGTAACATCTATTTTTATGGGCAAACTTTATGGACCACCTTATGAATTTATTAATGTAATGAATATTTTATTATAGTATATTAATAAATATATAAGATATGCAAAGAGTCATTTTTTAAAATAAATATAGCATTGCATTAGTTAAATCCTAAATTGACATTTATGTAACTAATTAATTCTACATGGCATTACATATGGCATCCTAAGTGGCATGACATATGACACTCATATGTTGATTCTATCCAATTTTTAATATATACTAATGTTATATCCCTTGCTATGTAAGGACATGAGTTAATTTTGTTATTAAAAAATAATTAAAATATACTAATTTATTAAAATAAGTTAATTTTTGTGCGATAGAATAACTATTATGCTATCGTAATAGTTCATGGAGGCATGCATATGTTTTTTCTTGCTCTCAATTACATCACTTAAAATTATATTTTTTTGCCATTAAAATTATTTATTGAATTAGGTTAAATTTTTAACCTTTAATATACAAGTCATAATCCTGTCATTTTTGATGCATCATATATTTTTTTAATATAATTTAGTTAAGAATATGTTACTATTCTACTAATTATTGCATAAATTATTCATTAAGTGGTCAAGTCTTTTAATGTAATATAACATTGTGTTAAATTAGCTTTACTTTTGTGTGACTATTCAAATGCCTATGTAGTTAGTTTTTTTAATTAAATTTCAACCGCAAAGTAATAACATATATAATAACATATAGGGAATCCTAATTTTTTTCCCCCTTGGAAGGTTAGTAAATCCTAGTTAATAACATTAATGTTAATTAATATGAGTCAACCAACATCCACCAATTATAACTTGCCAATTCATTATTTTATGCCACATCAGCATGCCACATGTCATTCATACATGATTTGTATCCAACTTTTAATATATATATATATATATATATGATATGATATATGATAATCGTAATTATTTTTGTGCACGTGGCTCTGATACCAGATGAAAGAGAACGTCGAGATCTATTAGTGAGCAAAAAACCATAAACACTTTTTCCAATTTTTCGAAAGTAAGTTTTTAAGGGTTGAGGGTAGATTTGCAAATATGAAAAGGTTAAGGGCTAAAAAAAATGTAAACAATGAATGGTCCCCTTAATATAGTTTCTACAGAATATTATGTACTTTTAAATACATTCTAATAATATGGTCCCCTAATTATAATTTCTACACAAAGTGGAGTACGTGGCAGTGATTTTTTCAAAAAAGCTCCAGGGAATGTGGATGTGAACGTCTCATAATAATCAGTAGCTAATTGAAAAAAATGGAAATAGGAAAAGCGAAAAAAGAAAAAAAAGAAAGCAATGAGAAGGGCCATCTCAGCGGCAGCTCTCTTCCTCTCTAAGAAGGCCGTGTGGCTTCTGTCATTTTTTTCCTTCCCTTATTTCTTCTGACATCGCTTAGTCGTTTCTCTCTCTTTCCCCCATCTTGCGTTTCTCATCTTCTTCCTTTCATATCCGTCTCTCGCAGACAGTGCAGATTCACCGTTTTCTCGATCTCTTTACTGTAAGTCCTCTTGGAAGCTCTCTTTCTCTTTCGCTCAGCTCATCCAATTGCTTTTTCGTCTATTTTAGCTAGGTATTTTTTTACCGAATATTAATTTCTAAGATCCCTAATTTCCTGTTATTCCTTTTGCTATCGATTTCAATCTTTCGTTGTTTCCTGTTATTTTGGGTTGCTGCCGAATTCCAATTTTTGATTTATTATTACTATTATTATTATTATTATTATTATTATTATTTTCTTCTGAGCTCTCTGGTTTAATTGGGTTCTTGAATCGTTCTGTTGCGGCTTTATTTTTAATTTTTTTTCCACAGTGATTTGATATCGTTTCTTGAGATAACTGTTTCTGGTTACTTATTCTTGCCCTTGGCACTGATTTATTCTGTTGCGTTGTAGTCGTTCGGGAATTCTGATTCCCTTTTACTTTAGGTAGTAAGAGAAAATGGGTTGAGTTTGACGGGAATATCGCTTGATAGCATGAATTTATGTTTGATGTTTTCCTTTTTCATTTGATGGTTATTTTTTTAGGATTCAGAAGTTCAGCTACTCCTGATGCTGTATTGCCACATTATTCGCTAATGTAGATATGAATGTATGGCCTTTACTAGGACTGCAAATTATGTTGCAGGGGTCTTTATTTGATCTTTTGTAAAATAATTGGGATCTTTGATTTTGCTTTCGTCCTCTTCTCGGTGGTTGAGGCTGATAATGCTGCTATTGAATGTGGATTCTTGCTGTCTCTGTTTTTGTTTTTTTTTTTTTTTTTTTTTTTTTTTTTTTTTTTTTTTGGGGCATTCTTCTGATAAGACTTTAGAACTTATGCATGATACTTCATCTTTGCTTAATGTGGCACTTGGTCGATAATATTCGAATTATGCTTCCTTATTGATGCTGCCTGCAATTTGTTTATTTGTCTCTTGTTAGATCGTACCTGGAACAATCATGAGTGATGAGGGTGAGAAGACTTGTCCTCTTTGTGCGGAGGAGATGGACTTGACTGATCGGCAACTGAAGCCATGCAAATGTGGTTATGAGGTTCAGTTAGCTTCCAATATATTGAATTAGCATTTTGTTTTTTGTGCTAGAAGATATTACAATGTTGCAATTTTGTTTTGAGTAATCTGGTAACCCTTTTTTACGATATTGTATGAAATGCTTGCATGTGTTGTTGGTCCTAAAGAGTGGAGAAATGGAGTGGTAGTTGTTAATGTCTAGTTGCTGATATTATGGGGAATGGTGCTCGCATCAATTTGTTGAGCTATGTTCATGTTTCCAGAGGAATGAGGGGCGGGGGGTAAACAAGAATGATTACACGGGTAGTGATGTTGGTGTAAGTGATCAAAGTATACAAACAAACACTAAAAAAGAGATGACATAGCAAGATGGAGCTGAGGAAAGAGAAACAAAGTCGGGCTGCTTTTTTTTTTTGGGGGGGGGGAATGAGAAGGGTTATCCCTAATAGAGCTCTAAACATTTTTGTCATGAAATTTTATAGAAGCTCCGTACCGTGAATGTGATTATCTAGTATCAGGCTTGCAGACAATACTTTCAATTGCAATGTTGATTAGATGCCAGAACATTATTGTGTGAATGCTCAAGAGCCTTCTTTTTCATCACACTTCTTTGTTATTTGATATCAGAATCTTAGGACCATTGGCTGGTCTTTTGCGATCCTAGCAGCTTTCATTTCCATTGTTCTTTGTTCGAGTTACGTTCCTGAAGCTGATCTAATTAGTGCTTAAGTTGCAGCCAGGGATTAAAAATAATGTTCTGGTTGTGATTGCGGTTTGGTCTTGGTGCTGCAAAAGCTCTCTAATGTGGTAATTGCATAGCATATCACATTTGTTGCAGGGTGAAAAGCAGTTTGCTTGACCTAAAAACCTTTCGAATGCAACCGTTTTATAATGGAATAACCATATTTTGAATCCATTGCAGCTACTGTGCATATTCTGGAAGATGCCTTGCAATTTGCAAAAGCCTAGTGGAGGGTTGGATGAAGCTTGAGTCTTGCTCAGCATATAAAGATGGATGCGCCTAATGTTCTTACCATGATCCTTAGATTAAGAAGTGTGAACTCGGACTAATGATTTGTTGAAACAGTTTTCTGGGCATGAAGACAAACACATCACATCTAGAGTGTTAACTGGCTGAAATGAGATAGCTTGTTTAAACATGATCATTTCAATGTTTAATTACTAAAATGAATTGAGTTAATGGAACTCTCTTCTTCATTTATTTTCTCATTCTCTGTTATAATTATCCTTTTTTCCCATTGGCTTATGTGTGTCTTGTCTCCCGCCTTTTATTAGTAATTATCTATTTCTTGATGTTCTTTTCTCTCTCATTTTTTTCTCTTCCCTCCTTGCTATTTTTCCATCCTTCGTATTTCTTTCTTTTTGTCTCTTCTTTGTGTACCACTGCCACTGTTCTAGACCCCTCTGTTCCCTACTGCCTTCTTCTGTAATGCAACTTAAGTGGCAGATTTGTGTTAATGGTGTACATTTTATGTCAGATTGGATGAAGTGTATACTCAAAATTGAACTGCACAAATGACAATTGTAAGTGTCAGTGCTGTAGTTAGTGTTTGGATCTTCAACACTAAAGTTCGGAAGTTGATGTCTCGATTTCTATAATATTTGCATGTTATTGTGTATCCTAGAAAATGTACTGCAGTATCTTGACTAGGACTTGTGCGTTGCAGCCCAACTCAAAACGTATCTGATCAGTCGTGATGCTACTTCAATATTCATTCCTGCGTCTTGTCAAGATTGTCTAGATTAGAGACCTTATATCTCCAACAAAGTGTATTTGTGTCTCTATTGTAATCTGTCCTTGTAGCGATTCCTGGAGGCTTTTTTCCATTGTGGTGTACTAGTTTGGTTGTGATGAATGTTTCATTTAGGGAAGTACTGCTGCTGCCGGACTCAATGAGGTCATAATGTTTTATAATGTTTGGATCTGGCGAAGCAAGTAGTGACTCTTTGGATGAGGCTAGAGGCTATTCTCTTAAGAAACATTCTTTTATTTTCTTTGATGTTAGTTTCACTATTATCATTGTATATTTTTGCAGTTCTCTCTTTGGATATCGGCTATCTGGCAACTTAACTGATTATGTGCTGCGTCGTGGCATTATGGGGTTGTGTTGTGGAGTTCCTTTTTAATTTTTGGGAGAGTAGAAGCTCTGAGCTATGTTGAGATTTGGTTTTCTGTACTGTCCTTTAATGATGGTTTTTTCCTCTCTTTCTTCCGCTTCTGTTCTAAGTTGACTGTTCTATACAGACTTTGGTATACACAGGTTTGGCGCAGTTGGTTGTTGATTAGTCGTGTGGATTTTTTCCTCTTTTGGAATAACTGCTAGCCAACCTCGATTGTTGGACTGTTCCATCTATTGCTATGATGGAATGTTTTGACTTTTGGATGCGTTTATGTAGATTTGTGTTTGGTGTTGGCATCATATTATGGAGATGGCAGAGAAGGATGAGACTGAGGGACGCTGTCCGGCCTGCCGCACTCGCTATGATAAGGAAAGAATTGTGGGAACGGCTGCAAATTGTGAAAGGTTGCATTTTGCTACAAATTTCTTTTTCTTTTTCTTTTTCTTTTGGGCATGCATTACATTGACTTTCCTCTCCCTTCTGGACGTACAAAGGGAGTTGGGGGATTGTTAAGTGGAACTTCTTTGTTGATCTATATTCTACCAAATTGTTTGCCTTGCCAGGTTGGTAGCAGAAATTAATATGGAAAAAAAGCAGAAGTCACAGAAAGCAAAGATTAAATCTGCTGAAAGCAGGAAACAGCTAAGCAGTGTCCGTGTTATTCAGAGGAATCTTGTCTACATAGTTGGGTTACCGCTTAATCTTGCAGATGAAGATGTGCGTACTAGCTTGATCTCCTCTTCTCCCTCTTTAGTTTGTGTACTGATTACCTCTATTGGTTTCCTAAGCAGCTTCTGCAACGAAAAGAATATTTTGCCCAGTATGGCAAGGTCTTAAAGGTGTCTATATCACGGACTTCGGCTGGCACTATTCAACAGTTTGCAAACAATACTTGTAGTGTGTAAGTCCTTGTGAAATGCATTTCTCCTAGCAATAATTGCCTATCCCCTCTTCAAAGTACATCCTTGAGCATCCTGCCTCATCTTCTTTCTTGCCTCTTTAGTTTCTCTCCACTTTCTTTCCCTTTGACTTAATTGCATATGTTTAGGCTGATGGCTAAATTGAATAAATACATGTTTTTGCAGGCTTTTCTTATCGACAATTTTTAAGATATTTTTGCCTCGGGGGTGTTGGTGGGTTATTATGAATCCTGTTGAAGGGAGGTATTGGAATCCAATTGTTGTGACTTCAGCCAATTCTTACAATCAATATGGCTTTTGATGTCTTTTCAATATTTTGGTTAATTTCAATTTGTGTAGACTGTCGTGTCTGCATTTCATGTGGGACTACTATTAGTCTCTGTTATTGAAGTAATCCTCTTGTTTCACTTCTCTTTTTCCTTTTTTTAATATCTCTTGGCTACTTTGTCTATGTTGCAATGGGCCAAACCTACCACCATTATCTTCCTTTAGGACAATTAGCAATTAACTACCTTTTCTCTTGTCATAGCTGTGGTTAGCACTTAGCATTGCTGTAATGGTAGGGAACAGGAAAAGATGGTGAAAGAAGATTGTAATTTTGTGCTTTCTGAACTGTTTTATGCCAATCCATTGTCTTTGTGTTATAGACGGCAGTGGTACATTGTGAGACGGAAGGAAGACTAGTTCTGCGAACATGACTACATTTTTTTTTTCTATCTAAAGCACCTCTAAACTCTTAGGAGTACACTTGAACATACAAGTACTAAGCTTGTCAGACAGACGTAGTTGAAGGTGCATAAATGATCCTATTGTATAATGAGTCCCTGAGTGCCAATCTGCAAGTTTCCGCGCTTTGTTTAGATATTCACTGTTTAGTAAAGTAAGCTACTGTTGCTGGGCCGTCAGTTATCCATGTACTTTTAAATATTTGTTTTCTGGCAACCATTATGTTTCGTTTTGGTTTCAGATATATTACTTACTCAAAGGAAGATGAAGCTGTTCGTTGCATTCAGTCTGTGCATGGATTTATTCTGGATGGAAGACCCTTGAGGTAGGTTACTAATGTGGAATAAGGGATCGAGCTCTTTTCTTCTAAAATGACTGTATTAGCTGTGTTGTTATTGAGAATGATTGTACCTGCAGGGCATGTTTTGGAACAACTAAATACTGTCATGCATGGCTGCGAAATGTGGTATGACATTTGGATATATTAAGTGCTTAATTTTAGAGTACTCAAATTTGTTTAATATTTAAGCATGAATTGATGCAAATTTCTTTTGACCCAGCCCTGCAACAATCTTGATTGTCTGTACTTGCATGAGATTGGCTCTCAGGAGGACAGCTTCACAAAGGATGAAATCATTTCAGCATACACAAGGTGTGTATATGCCTGCACTTTGTGGAGACTGGGCCTGCATTTTTAGTAGACCAGCAGTTGTGGTTGTACTCTGACTTTTAGTGGTTCAGTAGAAATAGGTCAATTGCTTTAGCTTAATGATATCCCTTATCAAGACATACCGTTAAGTTAATATGACTGTTCCTGTAGCTTGCATTTTGCAGAGCGGACTACTTAATTGAATCAAAAAATAGGTTTCAGTGTTCACTTGTTGGGAGTGTATTTCATGCGTTTTTGCTGCATATATGGCTTATGGTACCATTAGTTTAGCTGCTGCACTTGTTCTTTTCATTTAGAAGGGATCCAATGATCCATTGCAGGAAGACTCTGATATTGCCACCCTTCCTTTTTCTTCCAAATTCTGATGTTTTGTACGTAATTTTCTCTTTTATGCCTTATGAGCTGCTAGTGATTTATAATTCAGTTTTTCTGGTGGCGCCACCCCTGGTGCTAGTGATACAGGAAGGCCTGTTATTTTCAATTTGTGTTGTATATGTTTTTTCACTCTTCCGGTTTATATGTTTGCAACTGTCAATCTGTGAACAGTGTTATCATGCTTAATTCCTTGATTCTGAAGTATCAGCTGCTGGCTATGTTGAATACTCTTTTGACTTGTTTCCTTTGTAATTAGTAGAGTTCAGCAAATTACTGGTTGTACAAATAATATGCAACGGCGTTTAGGAACTGTATTGCCTCCCCCGGCAGATGATTATTGCAGTAACAATTCTCCCGTGATGGGGAAACCTGTGGTCAAAATTTCTTCAAATGTAAGATTCTTGCTCATAATAGTTCCTTCTGCCACCTCCCCATCTCTCCCTTTTTATAATCTTATTGATATCTGATTCCCTGAGTTTATAGAGTGATTCTCTTGAATTGTGGTGCAATATTTATAAAATGCTGAATATTCAACATGCATTTGCAACAGTCAAGTCCCATGCAGTAAGGTATGAATGTTGTTTGGTGATTGATATGGCAGATGGAATAGATTCCTTTGAGGTGTAGGACACTCTAATTTTCTTGTACAGACAACTGTGGGTGTAATGAGGATTTCGCATTTTCCTATAAGTACAATTGTTCTTGACTGGTTGGTTTCAACTTGCAGGTTCCAGCAACT
The DNA here is from genome assembly GCA_029747015.1 of Carnegiea gigantea. NCBI lineage: Eukaryota > Viridiplantae > Streptophyta > Magnoliopsida > Caryophyllales > Cactaceae > Carnegiea > Carnegiea gigantea. The sequence goes on from JAKOGI010002731.1 coordinate 30,469, forward strand.
AGTGTTAAATGTTCGCCCCCATGCAGCAGTTCTGGTAGATCTGGTGTTCTTCCACCAGCAGCTTCATGGTAAGAGTTTTCTATACATGCTTTCTTATTCATCCTCTCTTTTGATTACGTGGTCTGAAGTGTTTCTGACAATGTTAGGGGATCACGTGCATCCAATTCTAATCCTAGTGGTGGAAGCTTAGCATGTTCAAATGGACCAATCAAACAGAAGGCTGAACTAATTGGATTGCCGGTAATCTCAACAACAGCCTCAGATAGCATTCAAGCCTCGATATTGTCCATTGATGGTGAAAAGAAGTGTTGGTCAAATGAGGAAACTCATGCCAGGCAGACTAAATTGGAGGCAGTGCAAGCTGAAGAGCATGGAGTAAATTCTGATGCAAAAGCCTCAGAGGTGTCCACTACACCTTTCATTGCGCCAGCTGTGAAGTTGGGAAATCAGTTATCTTATCCACCTGTAGCTGAAAGTAATAATGGAGAAAGTACTTTGCTGCTTGATACTGCTCTTTCTGTTGATGGGCAACCTTGTTTCTCTGGTGTAGATAAGGGCCTGATCTCCATTGCCGATGGAAAGATCCACAATCTGTGTTCTGATATGTCGAAGATGACTGTCAACAAAAGAACAAAGGAACATTCTGATATTATCGGACCTAATGGTTTGTGCTTGGGTAATTTCCTGTCACCTGCAGGTCAAGGTTTACGGTGGCATGATTCAGAGAAACTTCGTGATGATTCAACTTCAACTACGGCCATCACAGCTGCAGGGGCTGTTGATTCTGTGAGTATGTTGGTAGGTGGTTGGAAATCAGATACTCAAGACCATGAACTGCAGAAATCGACTTCTCCAACAGAAGATGATTTTGATAATCAGAGACTTCGAGATGCTGTAGTAGTCAACCAGGCAACGATATCTGCATCACCCTTTCATCTTTTAAGCCATTTGAGGAGTCCTTTACAACAGTGTGCTGATGCTGCTGGTTTAGTTGACTATACTGTGAATTCTACAACTACAACCAGAAAGGCTGATGAAGGCTTTGGAACAAATGTGCCTGGTCCATCTGTTGCTTCCAATGGATTCTTCAGTAATTTTGTCAGCTGTGCTTCGGGTCAGGGGTATTCGGGTTTGCAGTTAGATGTTAGCCAAGGCAATTGCATTGGAAGATTTGACGGTGGGCTGTCCAATGTTGACCCACAATCTGCTGTTGATTTGGGAGAGAGTAGTATAATATCAAATATTTTGGACCTTGATTCATGGAATGACTCTTTGACTTCTCCACAGAATTTGGCTAAGTTTTTGGGCGAAACTGAAAAAGAAGAAGCTTCCGTCACACTAGCAAATTCCTGGAAAGGTCAAATAAGCAATCAATCCCGATTTTCTTTTGCTAGACAAGAGGAATCTAGAAATCATTTGTTTGATTTTGAATCATCACCCAACAATATTGAAGAAGGGAAGAATCACTCTTTTGGACGGTCATTTACTGAAAATAGGGGCCTTTACCTGGACAGATTCAGTAGTGGTTTTGGATTTCCGCAACATAGGATTGAGCCGTCAGATAATTTGACAAGTAGCCATTCTGGTCTTCCATCCAGTAAGCTTTCCTGTGAGTACCTATTAGGAATCTATAGATCCTGTCTAATACATGTGCATGCATAAAATAATTTGCTGAGGTAGATATTTCATTGAATTTTTTCTATGAAAAATCAGTTTGTCATTGTCGACTGTCATTGGGCTTGAACCTTTTCTGCGACCCCCTTTGTACTGTGGGCATTTTCAAACCATCCAGTATGCTTGGCCCTTTTGCATTTTAATTTTCAATGACTTCTTTTCATTTTGTGTAATTGATTCAATTCAATATGCACATCACAGCTCCTTTAGAGGTCATTGATGGTCCCCCCCCCCTTTCCTGGGTATGGGTGACGGAGAGGGGAAAGGAGTGTCCAAGCCATGCAACCTAATGATGAGTAGTTGAGTACTATTTTGGGACGGACGTATGTTTTACATCGTCTCTAGAATTCACTGTGCTAGCTAGAACGTGGATCCGAGGTGATGCTTACTAAGCAGGTGCTAACTCTTCCTTTTATCTTGTGAACTTCAGTATCAAGATGTCAGATTTCTGCTCCACCAGGTTTTTCTGTGCCCAGTAGACCACCTCCACCAGGTTTTTCTTCACAAGAAAGAAGCGAGCAAACTTTTGACATGAAGTCCAGTGAGTTATTCTGCTTGCCTCTTCTTCTTCTTCTTCTTTCTACTCCTCATCCTATCCTCTTTCCTCTCTGATTATCTTCTTGTGTGTCTCTAAAGAATTGTGTTTGTATGGTTCTCTTTACAGGAAACCATACGCTTGAGACTAGCTCCTTGTTGAGAAATCCTTACCAGGCATTTCTTAGTGGAAACATAAGTGCTACTGGTGATATTGAACTCATAGATCCGGCAATTCTGGCAGTTGGGAAAGGGAGGCTTCCGAGTGGTTTCGACAACTCAGGCATGGACATGAGAAATGATTTCCATGTGCAGACTCCTTTATTTGAAAATGATTCAAGACTTCAGCTATTGATGCAAAGATCTCTATCCCCTCATCAAAACCTTAGGTATACTGATGTTGGGGATAATTTTTCTGCGGTAACTAATGCTTATGGATTTACTTCCCGACATGTGGAGCAGTCACAGCCCAGCAATCCTTCCCTGTTTACACAGTTTTCTCTTCAACAGGCCAGGAATACAGCTGCAACCAGTGGCCATTGGGATGGTTGGAGTGAAGTTCAAACTGGAAATGATATAGGCATAGCAGAGCTCCTTAGGAATGGTAGATTGGGTTTAAACAAGTTTGGGATGACAAGTTCAGGGGACCTATATAACAGGAGCTTCAGGATGTGATTGTCACCCTAATTCTTTTGGCTTGTTAGCCATATTCCTCAGATGGAAATACACGACAGGACTGATTTTTTAAAATTTTATTTGACTGCTCTGCCTGGGCAGCCTGTTGGATGATCAAAATTTTGTGAAGTGGATTGCATGAGCCTGCGGCTAATGATGTTTGCGTTGGCCATACCAAGTGGAGTGCAGTGCATGTTTGATTGCTTTCTGAGACTCGAGTTTGATTTATGTCATCAGCTGAAATGGATACGCAGCTGGATTCCTAGGCCACTGATTTCTAGTGGGGTCATGACTTTTTGTCCTCACAGTAAAGTGCACATCAAGTAGCTGATATTGGAATATAACCACATTGCTTACTGGCAGGTGATTTTCTGCTTTCTGTAGTTGCTTTTGTGTCTCAGGAATTTGAACTTTATTCATTATGGGTTTGCAATTTATGTTGCTTCATTCTCTGCTCTGAAAGTTTTTGTAGCCTGGGAATTTTCCTTTCCAATAAAAAAAAAAAGGCAAATTGTGGAAACTAGTGAGGGGGCAGTGAGATGGCAGTGATTATGATCCTGTTATGTTACTTGCCTGAGTATGTGTGGATTTGGACTGGACCCTAAGTTCAGTTCAGGCCACTTGCAAAAACATGATATTGTCATGTTAATCTAAGTAGGAAAGCAAATTTGAGCAATGATTTTGACATTGTAGCTTGCCTTTGAGCAAAATATGACATTGTAGTTTTTTCCCGCCCTCCCCCCCCCCCAACCCCCCCCCCAATTGCATGTGCATGTGACTTTTCCCTCTTCTTTTTTTTTTTTTTTAATTTTTTCTTTGAAAATTTTTTTTGGGGTTTTGGGGGGGGGGGGGGTTTGGGGTAGAACGTGACATTTTCTTATTGGTTTTCTTGGTTTTCAGGTTGAGGCTGCTTCATGGTGGAACAGAGGCACAAGCTGTATGATGTATGCTTCATCCTTTGTCTGATCTCAGGTCATGCTCCAAAGATTTGACAGTCGTGGAAATATAAATCTTTTTTCCATGATTCATCACTTAATTGGTTGGTTCTGTGGGTATATATTTGTTAGCTCCGTGCTGATGGCCTGTGGAAGGGAACGATAAGAATTAATAGTCCACTGCATTTGACTTGATCTGCCATGCTGCTTTCTGCAACTATGCACTTGCTGCAACTTTATTTATATTTGTGAGAGTTTGTGTGTGGAAACGCCCAGCGGACTGCTCTTTGTTTGCAGTGCTTCAACACATGATGCCTGTATAGTTCTGTGCGTGCAGTGTCGACCACACTTGCCCCGTCAGGTATTGCAATATACATTTGTCATGTTGATGAAGATTTTGAAAATTTTTGATATCATCACTTGACGTTTGGGTGTGGCCGTGTCTTTGTAATGACCTTTGAGAAGTCTCGCGGCCAAGTAGTTGGTACGAGTGCTTAATTCGTTGACGAGGATTTTGTAAGGTTTACTCCTTGATTGTGTATAAAACTGTATGTACACCAGTATTGGGAAAAAAAATGGGGAAAGCAAATGGTAAAACATTCATTAACATACTAGGAAGTAGCAAGAGCTACTAAAATGAACCTACCTCAGTTCATAGACAAACATCATCTGAAAGTAGACTAAACACAAGAAGCAATTCCAAGCTTCAATGGCCATGGTTAGAAACAGTAGCAGTCAACGTAGAAATTAGTGGTCATTGTCCTTAGCGCTCTCCCCCGGCCCCCATCCCTCCCTCTCTGTCGCTCTCTCGATGTACGCAAACTACTTCGAAATGTGAAATGTGAATGAGGGCCTTCCATGTTACACTTCTAAATTTACAAATTCAACGTTGCACTCCACGCCTCAAACGTGCAATTTAGTTCCAAGTTCTCACTTTTGCCTCAAGTCAGAAGTCATGGCGTTAGGCCCTTATCCCTCATATTAATCAATATTGATAGAGTCGATTCAACATTTAATCCAATTAAGAGAGTGGATCAATGGATTAATCGATTGGACTGTTAGAATCAAGATTAGATTGATTGATCTATTTTAGCATCGAATTGAATATAAATTATATGATCTGACAGATTTCAGATTAATTTTTCTCTAAAGTTTTAAAATAAATATTTTTTTCCTAAATATTAACACATTATCATTTTTTTTTAATATTTGGTTGCACGAAAAAATGGTGTTAAACAATAACTTATGTGGTTTAAGGAGGGCTGTGTGTCACATTATGTTACCCGAATCACGTAGCCTATCTTTTATAGCCCATTTAACTTTTTTTTTTGGTTTTAAAAAAAAAAGAATGTGAATGATGATAAAAGAGAGTGGCAGTTGGGCCCATGGTGGCCTTTCTATTTTGCTAACTGCAAGGGTTTCCATTACCTCTTGCCTCCTGGCATCCCTTTTCATCCAAACAACATTGAAGTGAGTAACCTCTCACTCCCCTTCTCTCTCTCTTTAAGACAAAGTCTCTTACGTTCTTCCCTTGTTCGCTGTCCCTTTGTTGTCAAAGGACCTGACGCTTGCACAGGATGTTGGAGACTGTGGAGAGAGAGAGAAGGCGGACATGGGTGGGGCAATGGGAATATAGGAGGCGTTGAAGGTCAGAATTGTTTAATGAACCAGGTCCGGAAAATTCCGATGGAGTTCTCTCGAATTGCTCGTATTTTTTCCCCGCCTCCCATGTCACATGAAGCCCCTTTTGTTTCCAACCAACTTACCTGACCGGTTCCTGACCCAACCGGTTGGATCGGTCCGATCGATTCGGTTTGCGTAACACTGATACTAATCTCTCTTTTGTCTCTGTTGTCGATAGTCTTGGATCGGCAGTATGCAAATCCTCCACTGTGATATATGTTAATTCATTCTCCTCAATTCCAAGTGGTTACCTCCTATTGCCATCATGTTATTGGAGTTTTTTTTTCCCATAATAGCGCTGGTTTTTTTTTTTTTTTTCCCTGTACTTATGTGCCATTCACTTACAAATGCTTTTTTCCTTGTGGCATGTTCTTTTCAGATGGGAATATGAGTTGGAAAATGAGTGAAGTTGGTAATTTATTTTAAGTGAGTTGAAGCATGTTGAGGTGAATTAAAGTTGAAAGAAGTTGGTATTTTTTTTCTTTTTTTATATGATGAGTAGAAGTTTAAAACTTAAAATAGTGGGAATATGTTTTTTTGGTGTAGCTTTTATAATTTTTCTCGCGATTTTAAGAGTAACTAAAATTTGGTAAATTTTTTTGATTGCATGATAATTTAATAATTTCTTAAGTGTTGTAATGTTTAATACGTTAGCAACTTTTAAATTATTATTAATGATTTGCGTAAAGAAATTTATTTATGACATTTTTTAATATATCCATTGAGGAAATTTTTGTGTGTATCATATTACATATATATATTTTATTGTTACTTTTATATATAAATTAATATGATGTAAAATATAAACATATGATTTAATTTTAATACTATGTAAAAATAGAGGGTGAAATAATAATTTCAAAAAAAGAAGAAACATATATTACGTATCCAAAGAAGAGAAAATTACTAATAGGTGTTGTACTTTTTAAAAATTATCCACATGAATAACTGTTCAGTTAGGTGTTGCTCTTCTCAGCACCCGTAAAGTTAGCGACTTAGTTGGCAAGTTTTTGTCACCCATTTACCCCTGTTGTTTTGCTGGTCCTACCTATCAATGTTGGACTCTCTCTCCTCTCAATAACACTACTTCTCTTTCTTTCTCCTGAGGCACTATTTCCAATTTTTTCACCATCTTTGGTCGACCATCTCCTCCTTTATTTGGTAGATGCCTTCTCCTTATCTCCTCCAACGATATTTTGACAACCTACAAAATATATGAAAAATCTAAATCAGAGTCCCTAATATAACATTCTCTCATAGCAATAAGCTCCTAGTAGTGGTAATAATCTGAGGCTGAGGGGCGTTAGTCAGCCTTGGAGTGGCCAGAGCACAGCCTGAAACAGGGGCTTGCCCCTTTCCTTGTCGCAAACCCCAAAAAACAAAGAAAGGGGAAGGTAGTTTGCGTTGCTACAGTCCTGTATGCCGGCGAGAATGCGGAGTGTAGGGCTTGGCCAATGTTCTACTTATGAAAAGGGGGAAAGGATAGATGGGGAGGAAGATAGAGCAAAAAAAAAAGGTCTTTTTTTTTTGAAAAAATTGTTACATTTATCAATTAAATCTCTTTATATTATTTTATTTTACTTAATTTTATCTTAATTAATTTTATTTGTAAGGCTAATATATACCATTTTATTATTTATCAATTTTTAAAATAATGACCCTTTTAAATGAATTAAATCTTGGCTAAAAAAGTCTCCCCTCGTTAATATGAGTATGCTTATAAATATATTTACATAATTATCTATACTAAAATGAGTTAAATAAACTCATCTTTATACAAGTTGTTCAATTCGAATATGCTTTTTAGCAATAATCATACTTTTGCATGACTCATTGATTTAATTGAACTTTTATTCATATAATTAACACAGAATTAAAATAATTAGAAAGGACGAAATATTTTCATAAATAATCTCATTGTGTGTGTGTGTATGCGTGTGTATGCGTGTGTGTATGTGTATGTGTGTGTGTGTACACACACACACACACACACACACACACACACACACACACACATATATGGCGCGGATCAGGTGAGAAGAGGCTCCTTATGAGCAGAGTGAGAAGAGCCGATCTGAGCCGTTGATTCAGATCCAACGGTGGAAAAAATAGCGGCCTCTTTCAGGTTTTTAAGCCGTTCTTCAGGTCCTCTTCGCCTTTCCTCTTTCTCTCTCCTCTCCTTCGGGTCAGACATCTTCGTGTTTCACCTTTCTCTCCCTTCTCCTTCAGGTCAGACACTCTCCTCTCCTTCGTCGTCGTGCTCTGAATTCGCATTTCTCAGCATCTCTCTTCCTCTCCGACAGTTTCTCTCTCCTCCCAGCAATACTCCATTCTTTCTTCCAGCATCTGTGCCCTCTCTTTTACTGTTTCTAGCCGTTCTTCAGGTCAGATTTCTTCTCATTTTGTTTTGCAGTTGCAGATATGTTTTTAGTCATTCAAAGTTAGTGTGATTGAGTTGAGCTTCATTTAATTTGAATGAGAATTTTATATCTGTTTCAGTTCTTGCTCTTTTCATTTTGCCTGTTCGATTTTGACACTGTGCGAATCTGGGGTACTCATCTCAACCCCCTAATTGTTGTGATTTTGCTATTTTAATTGTTTTGCTTTGATTAATTATGGGTTTTGGGATTTGAGTTCATGTAAAGAAGGTGTGGGTTTTGCCTGGATGCAGGATAATATAGAAGGGAAGAACGAGTTATTCGTTCTGGTCTGAATGCTGGTAAGTGGCCTGAATTAGATGTCTAATTCTTTCACATAAAACCTAAATTTTTGTAGTTTTATCGCTTTCTAGTCAGTTGTGAACTGTTAGTGTTGAATTGTCATAGTTAATCATGTTTAGGGTATGGCTATTTTATGTTAGTTTAATTATTCAAGTTTTCAATTTACTATTTTTAACATAATTATTATGGATTGCTAGTTATCCTAATGACATAGATTCAGCCACATCCATGTAGAATTGACCCTCAATGTACGCTTCCGGTGGAATTGTATCCCTTCCAGAATCATACGATATCTCATACAACAACAATTACATGGTACACGCAAACAACTCAATTCTTCCAAGTAATGTTGGGAGCTTGTTGCTTAGTCTTGGTGGTGTGTTAGGATTTTCGTTCCCTGTTGATATGATTTGAAATTTTCATGGTTGGAAATATTGTAATTTATCGTTATGGGTTGTTTGGGTTTTTTGTTATGATTTGGTTAATGTTGACAAAGATGCCACAAACTTAACCCAGTTAGAACTGGGTTTTTTCTTCCCTGGCCATTAACAGGGAGAAGATGACTATGTGTTTACAAGTTAGCACTTGTCCTGACTATGACACAGGTTATAATTATTTGGGTTTTTGGTAGGAATTTTTGTGAATGTTGACAAAAATGCTAGAAACTTAACCTAGTTAGACTTAGGTTTTTCTTTTCCAGCTATTAATAGGAAATAGAGGACTATGTTTTTGTGTGGTTTTCACTGTTGTCCATTTTCACTGTGGCATCAGTAATGATTCATTGGTTTTCATCCTTTATGTGAGTCTTATCACAAAACTAGTGTTGATCCAACATGTGAACTATTTTTAATACAATATATCCATATGAGGAACCAAAAATAAAGAAAAAGAGGTATTCCTTCGAACGCTAAATTTCTTGGATTCTATTTGTATTTTTAATGAAATTGGATATATTCATCCTGGTGAACTTATACGTGTACTTTAGTGAACTTGCACATGTATTTTAGTGAACGGGACCATTCATCATGGTGAACATGTACGTTTCTTAATGTGAATTAAGTGCACGGCTTCTATATTGATTCTTTTGAATTAAGTCATGGATTTTTTAGTGAACTTTGCACCCATATTTTGATAAATTTATATATTAGTCTACTTAGTCACTTTTGTGTTGGTAAACTTGTGCATTCATATTAATAATATTGGATATATTCTTCGTGGTGAACATATACGTGTACTTTAGTGAACTTGCACATATATTTTAGTGAACATGGGTATTCATCGTGGTGATCATGTACGTTTCTTAAGACTGAACGAGGTCGATGCCTTGTAGATTCATTCTTGTGAACTAAGTGATGGAGTTTTTACCGAACTTTGCATCTATATTTTAATTAATTTATGCGATTGCAGCGGTAAATTTTAGAGTTGAGGTTTGGTTTTATGTGTGTTTTTGTGTTTTGAATGATACCTTTGATAACATTCGTGCAGTGAGATGCCCACTTCACAAACTATTCCCGTACGTGGTAATGTTGATGATCAAACTATTGGTGACAAAGACCAACATTCCCAGCATTCCGAGCCTGATCACCTGCAAAGTGATCCTTGTGTGGTAGAGAGCAGAAGAACATCTTGTAATGTCACCTATACGTATTTTCTTTTTTGTTTCAACTTGCTTGTTGTCATTTTGGGAAGTATGTAGTGCTATTGTTGGCTTTTTGTATGCTATGGTGAATTGATGCTAAAATGTTGTAGTTTCAAGATGCATTCATACAACAAACTATGTTTTTTGCTTAGTAGTTTCAATATGCATTCATACAACATATCTCTAGTGATGTTGATTGTTGTGTTTTTTTGATAAAAAATAGATTCAAATGATTTGACACCAGTGTTGACCAATTCATCCATTGATGCTGGAGGGGAGTGGGTTCCAGTTTGTGAGGAAGCGTCCTTTATACCTAAGTTGAAAATGAGGTTTAAAAACATTGAGGACGCTCTGGCATTTTACAAGGGATATGCCAATTGTGTGGTGTTTAGTGTTCGGAAGTCTTCCACCACAAAGAATAAGTCAGGGAAGATTTGGAAGGTCTTTGTTTGTTCAAAACAAGGGTATAGGAAGCCTTGTAAAAGTCCACCCCAAAGTGCAGTTGCCTTAGCTAATGCAATATCTAGAGCTAGAGAGAATGTTGAGGAAAGAAGGGTTAAACGGAGAAGGGTTGAAACTAGAGAAGGATGCAATGCACGTACAGTTATGAGCTCTGTAAATGACAGTCAGTTTGAAGTGTGTACTTTTCATGCAAGCCATGTGCATCCTCTACTCACCCCAAGCCGAAGATAGTTCCTACGATCCTCTAGGAACATCAGTTCTATTCACAAGGACTTCATTTGAAAATATGGGAGAGCAAATGTTGGGGCTTCGAAGGTTTATCATCTCCTGAAAGAGCAAGTTGGGGGCTATGAATATGTGGGATGTGACCAGCAAGATTTCAAGAATTACAAGAGGGATTTAAAGGCAATGATAAAAGATTCAGATGCGCACATGTTTGTAGATATCTTAAAGAAAAGAAAAGAAGTTGATCCTGGCTTTTATCATGCTCATGAGCTTGATGAGGAGAATAGGCTCAAGAATGTCTTCTGGTGTGATTCCTTGTGTAGGAGGTCCTATGCGTTGTTTGGGACTTGTTATCTTTCGACACAAAGCATAAGACTAATAGGTATGGCATGGTGTTTGCTCCGTTTACGGGCATCAACCATCATCGCCAACTCACTTGCTTTGGTGCGGGGTTGATACAAGATGAAAAGGTGGAGTCTTTCAAGTGGTTATTCCAGTGTTTCATTGATGCAATGCGGGGAAACAAGCCAAAAGCCATAATTACTGATCAGGATCCAGCAATCAGGCAAGGGGTACTCCCTGTGTTCGAGGGGTGCACCCATAGGTACTGTATGTGGCATATTATGAGAAAGTTGCCCGAGAAAGTGGGTCATTTATTGAATGGTTGTGAAGATTTCCTAGAGCGGATCAAGCTATGTGTTTGGGCATCTGATACCCCAGAGGCGTTTGAAGCAAAGTGGGCAGATATGCTAGTTGATTTCAACTTGGGCAGTAATGATTGGTTGAAACATATATATGACATTTGAGAGGATTGGGTACAAGTTTATTTCAAGGAGGATTTCTTAGGGGGCATTATGAGGACTACGTCGGGTTCCGAGAGTCAAAATGCTATGTTTGGGAACTTGACAACTCCAATATTAAGTTTGGTGGAGTTTTGGGTTAGGTTTGTGCATGCCCTTGAGTCTCAGCGGTATCGAGAAAGCAAGGCTGAAAATGCATCCTTAATCTCCCTGCCTGAGCTGAAGACGCCTTTGGACATAGAAAAACATAGGAGGGTCATGTACACACATACTAACTTCTACATATTTCTCGACCAGTTATGTGATGCATTGTTTAATTGTGAGATATTAAGCATCAGCACTGTAGAGGGTGACAGCACTTACAAAGTAGAGGATAAAAGGCATCAGAGATATAGATATGTTGTGTATAACAAGGAATCCCAGGATGCTACATGCACATGCTGCTTCTTTTAATCTGAAGGGATTCCTTGTGCTCATATTTTGCTTGTGTTGAAGTCATTAAAAGAGATTCCTGCATGTTTTAAAGTTGATAGATGGACGAAACTAGCGGCCAAGAAACCTATCTTTGAGCTTGACACAATTGTGTCCACAAGCTATGCACAAGTGGGACAGCAAAATAGGATGATTTCTGATGCCTGGTCACGGTTGTATAAGTGCATGGATTTGGCAGGGCGGGATGTAGATAAGTTGCAATATGTGATAAATGCAGCCGAATCAATTCAATAGAAGCTTGAAGAAGTGGTTGGTGGTGGTTCCATGAGTAATGCATCTACAGATCTTCAGACATATTTTGGGTGTATGGTGCCAGATATAGTTGAAATACAACCCCCTCCAGTTTCGGTCACAAAGGGAAGAGCCAAGAGAATGAAGACAGGAGTTGAGAAAGCAGTTGAGCAGCAAATGCATCCACGGATGTGCCACTACTGCAAGCAAGTTACCTCTCATGACAGTAGAAACTGTCATGAGAAGAGGAACTAGTGCACTATGTTAAAAGTATGTATGCTGATTTTTGATTTGGCATGTTTTTCACTTAAAAAATATTGATTCTTTTTCTAAGATTTTATTCTTTTTGTATTTTCTATAACTTGTTTGCAAATTATCAATCACGTGTGTTTAGGGTTCGTGTAATTAAATCGTGTTTGATTAGGCATCAGTTCATTGATTCGTGCTAGTATGTTTCAAATACAGATTTTCACAATTGAAGACCATCAGCATCCGCCTACACACACACTCTCTCTCTCTCTTCCCGTTGTCTAATTTGCTCAGATTTGCTTATTGACAGGGCTACGAAATCTTTAATGTCGTGATCAAATCACAGCCTAAAACAGTCAATTAAGCTTCTAAACTTCGAGTGGAGCTCTGAAACTAACTCCATGATGTATTCATAAAAGATTAGATGAACACATAGTTGATTAGATGTAGATAAAAGATTGAATGAACATATATAGTTAGTTACGTACATGCATATCAACTACAATCAATTATTCATAAGTGGACTGGGTTTTGCTCTCAGGATGGAAGACGATAAAGGGAGCATTGGTGATGCCACTGATGGTTGAAGGGTGTAAGATGGGGCTCATCAAATTCACAAGCTGGAGTAGTGATTCTGCAAGTCCCAACCACATAAAGGCTTGACTAATAGGTTCCTTTATAGTGTCATTGCCATTGCTCAATGCCAGCTAAAGTGTTAGTACACAATAGTTGGCGTAGCATTTTCTCTTCTGCAATAAATTTTCCTTAGAATTTTGTGTAGCTTCCGTCTTTACTTGCACATTCGGATTTAGTCATATGCTATAAGGTTATGGCTATTTGGCAATTCAATCTGTCAGCTTGGTTTGATGCTGAAATGCTTTGTTCTTTTTTTTGGGGGGCAAATGAGGCATAAAGGTTGATATAGGTAGAATTTAAACCCAAGTCTTTGGTAACAACTGTCAAAAATTTTATCAGTTGTGCTAATTGAGACCACAATTGACATGCTTTTGTTTATATACCCCACCTGTCCCATTTAATTTTTTCCCATTATTTTTCTTTTTCTGTTTTGATCTCTGCTTGTCAAACTCCCTTGAGTAGATTGAGGCAAGTTGATGCCATGGCTGTTGAGATGCATGCTGGTCTGGCTTCTGAAGGTGGTTCTAAGCTTAAAATGCTCCTCACTTATGTTGATAAACTCCCCAACGGGTATCCCTCTCCCTCCCTCCTTCCCTCGCTCTCTCTCTCGCTCTCTCTCTCAGCTTTCGTGGTTGTGTTTATTTGTGGGTATTGGGTTTTGTTAGATTTGGGGGAAAGAGGTATTTACTTGGTTTCATGATGATTGATATAGTTTGTGTTTTTGCATTGATCCCCCTTCGCTGTGTATATAATTGATCACGAAGTTCCCCTTTCGATGAGCTTGTCATATACATATATAGATAGTCTTTTTGTTAACTGTTTGTAAGCAATTTGTTTGTGATGGAATGCCTGAATGTTGATTAGCAAGGGGGAAAATGAGTTGTTTTTACGTCCACGGAATGGGTTCAGGGCATTAGCATCCCGAAGGAAGAGCAGGAGAAGGTTGTAAAGTTTGATTTTCATGGGTAGCCTGCTCAGTTAAAGCACGGCAGTGTTGTCATTATAGCAATACATTCTTTTTCTTAGCATTTTGAGCACTTCAGTGTTTAGCTCTCCCTTAGCATAGGTTTCTATATCTCTTTATTATATGCTCTAGTGGTACTATTTCTTCAGCTATTTTCCTGTTGCTATTATTTTTGTGGTAATCTCAGGAACCAAAGGACTAAAGTCATAATGGTTTGCATATCTGCATTAACATAACAACCAAAATGTCATTATTGTAATATTTCATTCATGTTTCTTAATCTGTTCAGAACATTGGAAACCAATCATATAAACTAGTTGTCATTTCCACAATGCAGTAACTGAGCTAGTGGAAGGTGATTCATCGAGGAAAATAGTAGAAATCATATGCAGGACTAGTTTGCCAAAGTCAGAGAACCAATGTGGGAGGATAGAATGAGTGTTGAAAGTGCATAACACGCAGAAAACTATAGCTCGATTCGAGGATTACAGAGAAATGGTGAAGATCAAAGCCAGCAAACCGCCCAATAAGAAACACCCGCGATGCCTTGCTGATGGAAATGAGCTTCTTAGGTTCTATGGCACCACCATGGCTTGCTCTTTGGGCCTTGCTGGGTCCTCAAGCCTCTGTGTTTTAGAAAAATGTTGTGTTTATCGAATAATAAGACATGGGTTCTTCTCTGCTGCGTGCTGGTTTGGTTGCTAAGAAAGCTTGTGAGTTGGGGTTAGAGGTTAGAGTGGAGAAGATGTTCGAGGATGTACAGTCCAAACTTCCTGGGCCTCCTAAGATTCTTTTATGCCTGCTTCCGGAGAGGAAGAATTGTGACCTTTATGGTATTGTCTAGTTGTCTGCAACTTTGTACTTATTGCTCTAATTGCTGTGTTAATATGGCTACTATGATTTAGGTCCCTGGAAGAAAAAGAATCTGGCAGACTTTCGAATTGTGACACAGTGCATGGCTCCTACAAGGGTCAATGATCAATATCTCACTAATGCCTCTTGAAGATAAATGCAAAGGTGATTCTTAAATGGTTCTTGGAAGGGCATTAAGTCTTTGAGGTTGGATGATTTTTCATTCTTCTGTTGTCTTTATGCAGCTGGGTGGCTTGAACTCACTGTTGGCTGTTGAACAAAACCCTTCAATACCGTTGGTCTCTAAAGTTCTCACAATCATTCTGGGAATGGATGTCTCTCATGGATCACCAGGGCATTCAGATGTGCCATCAATTGCAGCAGTAATTTTCTACTATTGCTTTCCTTCAAATCGAAAAGCACACATCTCATGAAATAGAACTGGAGAAGTTGGTTTTTTTGGGGGGGTGGTTGGTGTGGAGTTCCAAATGGTCTCTTCTTAATTTTGCCCTCTGCTGTTCTCACTGGTGTTATTTGTTGATTTGTAGGTTGTGAGCTCCAGACAATGGCCTCTAATTTCTCCATACAGAGCATCAGTTAGGACTCAGTCTCCAACAGTAGAAATGATAGACAACTTATTCAAGCGTGTGTCTGACACTGAAGACGAACGTATCATGAGGTGGGTTTTGAGGAAATGGTGGTATACATTTTCTTTTTGTTCTAGTGCGGTGATGTAATTGATGGTGAGGCTGGCTTGTGAAACTTATTGTTCTAGAATTTGTTGTTCGGTTTCAGGGAGCTTCTGCTAGACTTCTATGTTAGTTCCGGTAAAAGAAAGCCAGAACATATAATTATTTTCAGGTATGTATATTTGCCCTGGGAATTTGGCAAGCTTTTCATATTCTTCATCTTTCAAGGGTTGTTCCTATCAGTGATAAATGAGTGCATATGTCGATTAGCTATTATTATGTTATTGATTTTAATCCCTTTGTTACTGCAGAGATGGAGTGAGTGAATCTCAATTCAATCAAGTGTTAAACATTGAGCTTGACCAAATTATCGAGGTTTTATCCTTTTCTGAAGGCTTTTCTACATATCATCGTCTGCATAACCACCTTTTCTGAAGGTTTAGTCTCTTCATGATGCTTATTTGTAGGCTTGCAAGTTCCTGGATGAGAAGTGGAATCCAAAGTTTGTGGTTATCGTGGCTCAAAGGAATCACCATACCAAGTTTTTCATGATTCTCTTGACAATGTCCCCCCGGGTATATATGCCTCAACAGGATTAGTACAGCATGACCAATGCCTTTTGAGCAATTCCTAAAATCCCTCTTCTGATACACAGGTGCTGTGATTGACAACAAGGTCTGCCATCCCAAGAACTATGACTTCTACCTCTGTGCACATGCTGGAATGATTGTAAGTAATCAGCAAGCCCGTCTTCTTTTCCATAATCCAGAAAAATCTGTTTT
The DNA here is from genome assembly GCA_029747015.1 of Carnegiea gigantea. NCBI lineage: Eukaryota > Viridiplantae > Streptophyta > Magnoliopsida > Caryophyllales > Cactaceae > Carnegiea > Carnegiea gigantea. The sequence goes on from JAKOGI010002731.1 coordinate 46,711, forward strand.
CGTTTTTCCTGCCCCCTCGTAAACTGAATTATGCTGTGTATGCTTCGCACTACTCATTCTTTTGAAAGTTGATGGCATGCAGTTTTCTTGATTCTTAATTTTTGATGGATATTATTTTGGAGATTGTAGGTAGGTTTTCTTGCGCTATTTTACTGTGAGCTGCTCAGAGAGAACCTTGGGGGGGGGGAGCACGCATTAGATTTTAGGAAGGGTGCATATACAGGATTTTAAGAATGAATTTTTAAACAAAAAATTTTCTTTTTTTATTATTGGTATTATTGGTATTGAATTTTCTCAGTTTCTCAGTATCCTAAGAGATTTGATTGGACGGTCCATTGTGGTATATGCAACTGAGGAAAAATCAAATCCAGGGCTTGCAGGTGCGACGATTGCGAGAATTGCCGGAGTAGGTGACAACTATAAGAAGCTGTGTACTTGTGATGGAACCACCATCTGGGAAGCAAAACCCAATTTTGTCACGAGCAAGGTCTGACAGCATATTCATTCTAGCTGCATGATGAAAGGGGGCGAAAATGGGTCTGATTGCAATGTTCATGCGCATAGCTTGTACAAAAATATGGGCATTTGTAATCTCTTTAGATTTATGATCTGTTATACCTGAATTAGTCAATTGGTTTGGAAATTTAGATAATTTCATAGAATTGTTTTAGGATTTTGAAGACTTGGGCATTTGTAATGTATCTACATTTAATTTATGATCTCTTATACTTGAATTGGTCAACTAGCATTTGTCTTCTTTTTTTTTTTTAGTGTCATTGTTCATGGTGAATGCTTATTTCCTACCACTAAATAGGTTCCCCGTATCGTTGGAAAATAGACATATGGATGAACATTGAAATTTTATAAAGTTAGTGTTTAGCAAGTGAATGTTTAAAACATAAAAAAACGAATACTTACGCTTTAAATAGTGAACGTTTAATAAAGACGTACCCTTCACCAGGGATTCGTTGAAGGCGGTGTGAATATAGTTCTGGATTACATTACAAAGGAAGCAGGAGCAAAGGCAACTACTTTCATATCCATGGAAAGACTCTGAAACTCCATGTGTTAGCTGCAATAGTTTAATATTTGAATATGCAAATCAGAAACCTGTTTTTGGAGTTTTGAACTCATATAGCATATTCTATGCTCCTTTGCTGGGGTTTTTACGTATTCACTGGAATTTTGACCTCGGTATGCTTATCTATGTTTGTCCTCTTTGCTGCATTAAGCTTATTTTCAGTGCCGTAAATGTGTTTCTGTCTGTATTCGAGCGGTTTTTTTTTTTTATGCTTTATGAAGAAGTGAAACTGCAATAACATTTATCAATCAACCAATGCAACATTTCTTGTCCAGGCTTTCCGGTGGTTCAAATCTGTTCAAGCTGCCAATAAAGAGGCTACAAATTTGAACTTCATCAGGGCAGTTTGAGTACTTCAGTTCCAGAGTTAATAAGTCTCCTTAGTTTCTCCCTCCTTTTCAAAATCTGAGTCCATACCAGAGATCAAATTGAGAAAAAAGTTGAGACAATCCTGCCTGTATATTGGTTGGCTACAATTCCTAAGCTGTTCCATTGACCAAATAGTAATTGAAAAATATTTAATAACAGTGTGTCTTACAATTATGTAGACGTGGAAATTTACTTTCTAAGAGTAGGTTTCTATTTAGTCATATACATACCAAAAAAGAAATTAAACTAATTATATAAATGCTCCTCCAACTTACCCTTCATCTCCCTAAGCCAACTAGGAACAAAGTCTTCAGCAGGAACAACTTCACAATCTGAGTCTCTGGTGGTTCAATCATCAGACAAGCAAGCCCACTAGGAACAAAGTCTCTCACAAAACCTGCCAGATCTCTATGGACTTTATGGTAAATTTAATTCTTTAGAGATCGAATTATTTCCATTCATAAACACCATTGGTGAGATTTTTTATGTCCAAAATCTACCACTAAATTGTATTGCCTTTAACAGTAGGCAATACAAATCAGGTAGGACAAGAACTCAAGACCTACAAAAATAGCACAAACAGAAATATAATCCTCAACTACAAATGCTATTCCTTGTCTCACACCATATATTCATTCATTCACAAACAACCATTCTAATATAATCTTCTGCCCCTAGGGCAGTTTCCTCTGTTAAAGGGAACTTGAATATTCATTCAGTTACAAATATGAAATCTTTACTTACCCTGTTACAAGTTAAATTTATTTTTTTTAAAAGTAAAGCTAAAAATTAAAATTTAGTTTAATTAGAAACTAAATATAGCATTTTTAGTTAAGGTATTTTGATTTGTGATTTAACATTAAGAATTAAATTGACCATAAAGTCCTTGTATAGGTAGAATTCATTAAGCTACTACATTCATGGCATATATCCATTAGTTTTCAAACTGAATAGCCAAACATAAGAAGCAGTATCCTAGAACTTACCACTACTTCCTAGAACTTTTGAGCTTTGTAGTTTCACAGGCAACTACTATGTTCTTCACCTCTGGAGCAATGACATTGGTAGATGATGTGACGATCTTGTGGCAGTATTGCACCCTTAATTTATGAATTCCAACAACCTAAGATTGGAAGGGGGGGAAGGGGGGGAGAGGGGGCAGCAAGAGGATCCATTAACTTGTATTAGAACCTCATAAGATAAGCAGAAACAATAGATAATGACCTGACATCGAGTTGCTATACATAAACAAATTTTATCAATTCTTTTCAGGGGAAAAAAAAAATTGAAAAGAAGAGAGGAACAAGAAAACATAATTCCCACACAATTGATATCAATTTGATGCATTTTTTAATTTTTGGGGAGAGGGGAAAACCATTAATGAAAATTTATATAATATCCTCAATGAAAATCCTGTAATCAAAAAAAATCCATTTTAGTTTCAATTTGACACCAAACTAGGACAGCACCCCTACCAGCTAAATCACCTCTACCAGCTGAATCACCTCTAAACATATATAGCATTATTGTGAACAGCAACTGTACTTTTTACGATCTATTATGGGTGCTAATTTTACTGAACATCAAAATATGAATAGCCAACCCAAAAAATAATAGAAGAAAAGGAGGTTGTGTCTGCCAACACAATGCAAATATGCAATACTATTATATTGCATACCATTCTGTACCACATACAATACCAGTATTGCATCTCACCCAAGTGACCCAACCCAACAGGGTAGGCAAAAGGACAGTGACAACATACAATGCTAACACAGAGAGCTTAGAACTCAGAACAATATCCAATATCCATGCATTTGAGCTAAGCACCCATCGAGAAAAAAAAAAATACATATAAAAAACCCATGAGAATGATGACCCCTCTCCCAAAAAAACACAAAAACCAAAAAATAAAAAAACAAAGGGGTTCATGAGACATCCGTTGAATATTATCAATTGATTTTATCTTTTTTAATAATGATGACAATATGTAATGAAAGATGAAACACTTTTAAATGAGAAAGCCTCCAGCATGCTAACCTCATTCTTCCTTAATCCAACTTCCCAACGGGTTGCCACACCTTTGTATTCCTCCATATGCCTTATAACATAAATACCTCCATTATGATCTTGTTTGGAACTGTCGATTTTCCAAGGCATATCTATATGTCTTTCTTGAAATTGTTGAATGGAAGTCCCTCTCCTATCATCATTCCATTCCTTGACAATATATTCTTCCAAAAGTGTGCTCTGCTTGGTTTGCATATGATTTTTAAAAAAATAGTATCGTTATATGCTTCATTTGAAAAATAATAAAACAAAACAACAATGTATAACCTCACCAAATTATCTATGAAGAACTCGTATAGGCAACTATCCTTTGGCTTTGTTTTCTTATGGTCTATTATATCCACAGTTTTGTTCTTGAAATTAAAGCAAAGAACAATTTGTCTTTTCTTGTGAGAGACCCAATGGAAACCCTGAAATGTATAGTCCAACCCTATATTATATTTATTCTTTTCATTAATCTATGTGATTAATTTCGTCGCATTTAAATCATTGTTTTCTTTGTTATTTCAAGTGGGAAATCTAATGGGCCTCACCTTGCAATTCGAGTTTTGTTTTGTAAAATCATCGAAATTAGACCTTGATATTTATGAATTAAATGATTTAATTATCTTTAGGTCAATCGCAAACTTTTAAAAAAAAAAAAAAAAAATTTCACAAACGCACTCGGTTTCAGTTCTTTCTCAAAACCGAGCCCATTTAGGGCCGTTTGCGATGCAACAAGTCTTGAACCTCATTTGTTTAGCTAATCTCACTTAATTAAGCCTTAACCAAGCATGCTTTTCTTGACTTTTCTCTTTCAATTTTCAGCCAAGTAAATTGAAATATAAATTGTAAACTTTTTCATTTTGGTTCATTTTTAACCAAGCCTTTTTGTGAGCTTCTCTCTCTTCCCTCTCCTCCTTCTCTCTACACGGCCACAGCAGAAAAACCAGCACCATTTCAGCCACCTTCAACCACCAAAAACCCCACCAAACATCCCTACTCACCACCCCCAAACATCCCTTTCACTTTCATAGACATCAAGCATCATTTCTAGCAACTTTCTCAAGCACAAAGTAAGTGTTTTTTTTGACCCCTATGTTGATTTGTGTTTTGATTCTTGATCTTGTTCTTATTATGGTTGTTTTAGTGATGGATCATGCTGTTTTTGAGGTTTTAAGAACCTCCTTGTTGATGGATTAAGGTAGAGATGAAGTTAGGGTTAGGGTTTCATCTTGTTCATGCAAGTCACTTGTTCAAGTGAGGTTTATTGCTTGTTTTATCCTTGTTTTGGCTTATGTTTTAATATATTGAAGTTTCTTGTGGTGTTTATGGTGTTTGGGAAAAGATGGAAGTGAGTTCAAGTTAACCCAAAGCTAGGGTTTTGCTCAAAATGCATGATTTGGACCAACTAAGGCTAAATGTGTGGTGAGTATATGTGACTAAAAAGGGAGCTTTATTTGATATGAATATGAAAAGAAATTATGTATGGTGTTTTTGTATGAGGTTGGGATGTACCAAAGTGTATTTACACACTCTTAAAAGGAGTTTGAGTTGGGGATTGGTGAAAAACATGAAGGAAAACACTAAAGCAGTGCTGCTGGAATTTTCAGAGACACAGGGCAGGTTTTGAAAGGAAACTGGTAATGATCGGCCAATCCAAAAATTCTGATTTTTGGTGGGGAGATAGGTCAGTGTGTTAGCTTCAAAATGACTCTTGAATTGCATCAATCCGAGGTCTGTGGAAAAAGTTATGGTCATTTTACCGAACCTGTGCAGGATGGGTTTAAAACTGACATGTTAGTGTTCTAACCCCTTTTTAGGAAACCTAGCATGGGAGTCATGTTTTGAGTCCTTGGTGAAAGTTTTAGAGGCCTTCTTAAGCTATTTATATTGGGGTCTTACGTCCTATTTGGAGGTCGGGACGCTGAGTTATGGGTTATTCTTCCCATACCCTCCTTTGAAGACCAAATGTTCTAAATTAGCTACCATGTCTCACTTCTCATTTTTTTAGTTTACATCAATGTCTTTTTGGTTACTCATGAACCGTTGTGCAACAGCTCTTCATAAGCCAATTTTATTTAAAATTATCAGTTATGAAAACATGATCGTTTCTAACCTCATGTTCCTGTAATGGACTTTTTGAGCAGAATCAAGGCCTAAGCTTCCATTTTCTTCACTTTTGTATATCTCATTCCTCTATGCATTAACATTTAAAACTTCCAGGTACGTTTATTGCCTGTATCTTTAGTACTCAGCATGTATTTATCAAAATCATAATATTTTGATAAGCAGCATCAATGAATCATTTTAATCAGTGTTTCATCACATAATTGGTGACCCCGTCAGTTATCAGTTACAGGGCATTGCCCTCAGTTACCCGCGCGGCTTCAGGCCAGGTCCCTCAGTCAGCTTGGCAGGTGTACACCTATTCACAGATCGTAACAGTTACTAAAGGGGTGCACTAGCAGATAATAATCCGCAATACAGTTTTATATACATCTCATTCCCTATTTTCACTTAAAATGAATTGCAAGTGGGCCCTAAATTACTTTTCAATGAACCTTTAACAGTACAGGGATATATGTACTGAGCTTTGGCTCACAGTTCGAAATATTTTTATGTTTTGTTTTAGGCAAATGTTCAGTGAACCGCCCTGAGGCGGGCAGGGAGGCCGGAGGTGATAAATGAGACAGAACCCTTCATGTAGTGGACGGTGGGGGAGAGCCAAGATGCTATCGTGGCATATTGTGATGTATTTTGGAGTGCCTAATGTATTTTAAGTTAACTTATGTATTTTGATGCTGCGACTGTATTTCCAAACCGAGTTATGTAAGGTTGTGTTATTCTTGGGATGTTAGAACCTTTTTGTATACAATTGAATGGTTTGGGTGTTATGATGGTGTATACCCTATTATGGGGTAACCTTTGGATTAAGATAAATCTTCATGTTTAATGCAAGCCTTGTCCTTCATGGACGGCGGTAACGCCCCGTTCATTGAGTCATTGTATCTTATTGGTATTCTTAAGCAGATGGAAACAGGAAATGGATCATGTATACTTGGGTTTTCATTAATCTATGTGATTAATTTCGTCGCATTTAAATCATTGTTTCCTTTGTTATTTCAAGTGGGAAATCTAATGGGCCTCACCTTGCAATTCGAGTTTTGTTTTGTAAAATCATCGAAATTAGACCTTGATATTTATGAATTAAGTGATTTAATTATCTTTAGGTCAATCGCAAACTTTAAAAAAAAAAAAATAAAAAATTTTCACAAACGCACTCGGTTTCAGTTCTTTCTCAAAACCGAGCCCATTTAGGGCCGTTTGCGATGCAACAAGTCTTGAACCTCATTTGTTTAGCTAATCTCACTTAATTAAGCCTTAATCAAGCATGCTTTTCTTGACTTTTCTCTTTCAATTTTCAGCCAAGTAAATTAAAATATAAATTGTAAACTTTTTCATTTTGGTTCATTTTTAACCAAGCCTTTTTGTGAGCTTCTCTCTCTTCCCTCTCCTCCTTCTCTCTACACGGCCACAGCAGAAAAACCAGCACCATTTCAGCCACCTTCAACCACCAAAAAACCCACCAAACATCCCTACTCACCACCCCCAAACATCCCTTTCACTTTCATAGACATCAAGCATCATTTCTAGCAACTTTCTCAAGCACAAAGTAAGTGTTCTTTTGACCCCTATGTTGATTTGTGTTTTGATTCTTGATCTTGTTGATTTTTGGTTCTTCTTATGGTTGTTTTAGTGATGGATCATGCTGTTTTTGAGGTCTTAAGAACCTTCTTGTTGATGGATTAAGGTAGAGATGAAGTTAGGGTTAGGGTTTCATCTTGTTCATGCAAGTTACTTCTTCAAGTGAGGTTTATTGCTTGTTTTATCCTTGTTTTGGCTTATGTTTTAATATATTGAAGTTTGTTGTGGTGTTTATGGTGTTTGGGAAAGATGGAAGTGAGTTCAAGTTAACCCAAAGCTAGGGTTTTGTTCAAAATGCATGATTTGGACCAACTAATGCTAAATGTGTGGTGTGTGAGCATATGTGACTAAAAAGAGAGCTTTGTTTGATATGAATATGAAAAGAAATTAGGTATGGTGTTTTTGTATGAGGTTTGGATGTACCAAAGTATATTTACACACTCTTAAAAAGGAGTTTGAGTTGAGGATTGGTGAAAAACATGAAGGAAAACACTAAAGCAGTGCTGCTGGAATTTTCAGAAAAACAGGGCAGGCTTTGAAAGGAAACTGGTAATGATCGGCCAATCCAAAAATTCTGATTTTTGGTGGGGAGCTAGGTCAGTGTGTTAGCTTCAAAATGACTCTTGAATCGCATCAATCCGAGGTCTGTGGAAAAAGTTATGGTCATTTTACCGAACCTGTGCAGGATGGGTTTAAAACTGACATGTTAGTGTTCTAACCCCTTTTTTAGGAAACCTAGCATGGGAGTCATGTTTTGAGTCCTTGGTGAAAGTTTTAGAGGCCTTCCTAAGCTATTTATATTGGGGTCTTACGTCCTATTTGGAGGTCGGGACAATAAGTTATGGGTTATTCTTCCCATACCCTCCTTTGAAAACCAAATGTTCTAAATTAGCTACCATGTCTCACTTCTCATTTTTTTAGTTTACATCAACGTCTTTTTGGTTACTCATGAACCGTTGTGTAACAGCTCTTCATAAGCCAATTTTATTTAAAATTATCAGTTATGAAAACATGATCGTTTCTAACCTCATGTTCCTGTAATGGACTTTTGAGCAGAATCAAGGCCTAAGCTTCCATTTTCTTCACTTTTGTATATCTCATTCCTCTATGCATTAACATTTAAAACTTCCAGGTACGTTTATTGCCTGTATCTTTAGTACTCAGCATGCATTTATCAAAATCATAATATTTTGATAAGCACATCAATGAATCATTTTAATCAGTGTTTCATCACATAATTGGTGACCCCGTCAGTTATCAGTTACAGGGCATTGCCCTCAGTTACCCGCGCGGCTTCAGCCCAGGTCCCTCGGTCGGCTTGGCAGGTGTACACCTATTCACAGATCGTAACAGTTACTAAAGGGGTGCACTAGCAGATAATAATCTGCAATACAGTTTTATATACATCTCATTCCCTGTTTTCACTTAAAATGAATTGCAAGTGGGCCCTAAATTACTTTTCAATGAACCTTTAACAGTACAGGGATATATGTACTGAGCTCTGGCTCACAGTTCGAAATATTTTTATGTTTTGTTTTAGGCAAATGTTCAGTGAACCGCCCTGAGGCGGGCAGGGAGGCCGGAGGTGATAAATGAGACAGAACCCTTCATGTAGTGGACGGGGTGGGAGAGCCAAGATGCTATCGTGGCATATTGTGATGTATTTTGGAGTGCCTAATGTATTTTAAGTTAACTTATGTATTTTGATGCTGCGACTGTATTTCCAAACCGAGTTATGTAAGGTTGTGTTATTCTTGGGATGTTAGAACCTTTTTGTATACAATTGAATGGTTTGGGTGTTATGATGGTGTATACCCTATTATGGGGTAACCTTTGGATTAAGATAAATCTTCATGTTTAATGCAAGCCTTGTCCTTTCATGGACGCGGTAACGCCCCGTCCATTGATCATTGTATCTATTGGTATTCTAATGGGCCTCACCTTGCAATTCGAGTTTTGTTTTGTAAATCATCGAAATTAGACCTTGATATTTATGAATTAAGTGATTTAATTATCTTTAGGTCAATCGCAAACTTTAAAAAAAAAAAAATAAAAAAATTTTCACAAACGCACTCGGTTTCAGTTCTTTCTCAAAACCGAGCCCATTTAGGGCCGTTTGCGATGCAACAAGTCTTGAACCTCATTTATTTAGCTAATCTCACTTAATTAAGCCTTAATCAAGCATGCTTTTCTTGACTTTTCTCTTTCAATTTTCAGCCAAGTAAATTGAAATATAAATTGTAAACTTTTTTCATTTTGGTTCATTTTTAACCAAGCCTTTTTGTGAGCTTCTCTCTCTTCCCTCTCCTCCTTCTCTCTACACGGCCACAGCAGAAAAACCAGCACCATTTCAGCCACCTTCAACCACCAAAAAACCCACCAAACATCCCTACTCACCACCCCAAACATCCCTTTCACTTTCATAGACATCAAGCATCATTTCTAGCAACTTTCTCAAGCACAAAGTAAGTGTTCTTTTGACCCCTATGTTGATTTGTGTTTTGATTCTTGATCTTGTTGATTTTTGGTTCTTCTTATGGTTGTTTTAGTGATGGATCATGCTGTTTTTGAGGTCTTAAGAACCTTCTTGTTGATGGATTAAGGTAGAGATGAAGTTAGGGTTAGGGTTTCATCTTGTTCATGCAAGTTACTTGTTCAAGTGAGGTTTATTGCTTGTTTTATCCTTGTTTTGGCTTATGTTTTAATATATTGAAGTTTGTTGTGGTGTTTATGGTGTTTGGGAAAAGATGGAAGTGAGTTCAAGTTAACCCAAAGCTAGGGTTTTGTTCAAAATGCATGATTTGGACCAACTAATGCTAAATGTGTGGTGTGTGAGTATATGTGACTAAAAAGAGAGCTTTGTTTGATATGAATATGAAAAGAAATTAGGTATGGTGTTTTTGTATGAGGTTTGGATGTACCAAAGTATATTTACACACTCTTAAAAAGGAGTTTGAGTTGAGGATTGGTGAAAAACATGAAGGAAAACACTAAAGCAGTGCTGCTGGAATTTTCAGAAAAACAGGGCAGGCTTTGAAAGGAAACTGGTAATGATCGGCCAATCCAAAAATTCTGATTTTTGGTGGGGAGCTAGGTCAGTGTGTTAGCTTCAAAATGACTCTTGAATCGCATCAATCCGAGGTCTGTGGAAAAAGTTATGGTCATTTTACCGAACCTGTGCAGGATGGGTTTAAAACTGACATGTTAGTGTTCTAACCCCTTTTTAGGAAACCTAGCATGGGAGTCATGTTTTGAGTCCTTGGTGAAAGTTTTAGAGGCCTTCCTAAGCTATTTATATTGGGGTCTTACGTCCTATTCGGAGGTCGGGACAATAAGTTATGGGTTATTCTTCCCATACCCTCCTTTGAAAACCAAATGTTCTAAATTAGCTACCATGTCTCACTTCTCATTTTTTTAGTTTACATCAACGTCTTTTTGGTTACTCATGAACCGTTGTGTAAAAGCTCTTCATAAGCCAGTTTTATTTAAAATTATCAGTTATGAAAACATGATCGTTTCTAACCTTATGTTCCTGTAATGGACTTTTGAGCAGAATCAAGGCCTAAGCTTCCATTTTCTTCACTTTTGTATATCTCATTCCTCTGTGCATTAACATTTAAAACTTCCAGGTACGTTTATTGCCTGTATCTTTAGTACTCAGCATGCATTTATCAAAATCATAATATTTTGATAAGCAGCATCAATGAATCATTTTAATCAGTGTTTCATCACATAATTGGTGACCCCGTCAGTTATCAGTTACAGGGCATTGCCCTCAGTTACCCGCGCGGCTTCAGGCCAGGTCCCTCGGTCGGCTTGGCAGGTGTACACCTATTCACAGATCGTAACAGTTACTAAAGGGGTGCACTAGCAGATAATAATCCGCAATACAGTTTTATATACATCTCATTCCCTGTTTTCACTTAAAATGAATTGCAAGTGGGCCCTAAATTACTTTTCAATGAACCTTTAACAGTACAGGGATATATGTACTGAGCTTTGGCTCACAGTTCGAAATATTTTTATGTTTTGTTTTAGGCAAATGTTCAGTGAACCGCCCTGAGGCGGGCAGGGAGGCCGGAGGTGATAAATGAGACAGAACCCTTCATGTAGTGGACGGTGTGGGAGAGCCAAGATGCTATCGTGGCATATTGTGATGTATTTTGGAGTGCCTAATGTATTTTAAGTTAACTTATGTATTTTGATGCTGCGACTGTATTTCCAAACCGAGTTATGTAAGGTTGTGTTATTCTTGGGATGTTAGAACCTTTTTGTATACAATTGAATGGTTTGGGTGTTATGATGGTGTATACCCTATTATGGGGTAACCTTTGGATTAAGATAAATCTTCATGTTTAATGCAAGCCTTGTCCTTCATGGACGGCGGTAACGCCCCGTTCATTGAGTCATTGTATCTTATTGGTATTCTTAAGCAGATGGAAACAGGAAATGGATCATGTATACTTGGGGTGTTACAGATTTGGTATCAGAGCCCAGGTTTACATTTTCTTGAGGAAAGTAGAGTGAGAACCTCTAGGGTGAGTATTCGAATGGTGTAGTGATGGGGAGGCTATCTATAGTCTATTGCTAGAATGATATTGATACTATCTATAGTCTATTGCTAGAATGATATTGATATTAAGAGCGTAATATCGATATTAGACTGTCAGTTGCTTTCATTTGTAAGCTTTTTGTTTATGGATGTGCATACCTCTTACATATGTGTTTTTCTTTTGTTAGATGGACCCTTATGGGGTTAATATGCTACCGGGGGGCTCTATGATAGCTCATATTGCCTTGCTACACATGAGTATGGAAGGACATGCACAGGACCCTTATTCTGAGTTTCACAGTATTACCGTCCGTGCCCAGAGACTGCTTGAGTCCTTACCTCTGGTTGGCCCGTGGGTGGAATTTAGGCAGCGTTACCAGAACTTTATGATGACAGGGAACCCAGGCTTGGACGGGCCTAGGTTTCAGGCCCAGGGAGCGTGGATGACTCTCACTACGGAACTGTTATTAAGAGAGGAGTTCGAATTGAGGGGACTGACTATGGAAACTCTTCAACATGTTTTCCCCCTATATCAGGTCCACCCTCCACCTGTAGCCCCGGTACCAGCACAGGGGCCACCCTCCCCGCCAGTACCAGCACAGGGGCCACCCTCCCCGCCAGCACCAGCACAGGGGCCACCCATTCCACCCGCACCAGCCACCCCACTGATGCCCGATAGCCCTGGGGAGGCTTACGTGGTAATAGATATCCCTAGCACCCCAGAAGTGGTGGTGATTAGCTCTGAGGATGAGAACCACCAGGGCGATGAGGACGATCCAGAGGAGGAGGATCCCGAGGAGGATCAAGATAGTGATGAGATGGGGATAGACCCGCAAGGGGAACAAGAGGCGGATGAGTTGATGATGGGACTAGGGGAGGAGCCTGAGCCACAGATTCAACAGGAGGTCGATGGTGCCGAATCAGAGGCATCTATGAGTAGTTTTGATTCAGGTGAAGAACCTGATGATGAGTCTGACCCCGATTACGATCCATCCAGGGATCGTTAGGTGGTTCTATAGGCTAGCCTAGTGGTTTTATTTTGAGTCCTGTATGTAGTAATGGTTTGGCTGGATTGGATCATTACATTTTGTGGGGCATCTGGCATTGTATATAGTTAGTCCAATCCTCGCCAACCAGGATGATATAGTCCGTACCTTGTTTTTGGGGTTATGTCACGGACTTAGTGCATAGGGGCTATTTAGTTTTAATGATACGGAAAGAGTTAGAGTTAGTCTTGCGTACTTAGCTTGATGTACTGTACTTTTGTTGCTCATATATATAAATCAATGATGTTTGTAAGTAAGCAGTGTTGAAATGATAATGCTTTAAGTTATGATATAATCTGATATGTCTGGAGGTTCTAGTGTTTGAATTGCTTTATTTACTATATGTTCAGAATGTCCCAGTCAGTACATAACAACATGGAGGTTCAGGTAGAGGACGATATGGGGCACGGCCAGGGATCGGGTGATCAAGCCTCCTGCCAAGAACCACAACACGGGGACACGCCACCATTGCCCTCTGTATTAGCTAGCAACTTAGGAGACCCAAGTTATTGGCCAACCTTAGTTGCTGAATTAATGAAGCGAATTCCCCAAGTACCTGTTGAAACCCCTCCTAAAGAGGATAAATTGGCAGACAGGGTAGCACGGCGCAACCCTAAAGTTTATAATGGATCTTATGATCCAGTAGTGTTAGAAGAATGGATAAGGGGAATGGAGAAAGTTTTCGCCGTAGTTGGGGTACCAGAAGAAAAGAAAATGAACATTGGGACGTATTATCTGTCAGGTGAAGCTGACATTTGGTGGAGTACTGTGAAGGATAAACTCCTAGGGCCTGAATTCACTTGGAATAAATTTTTAGTGGAGTTGAGGGCGAAATTTTACCCAGCTGTGGTGCAAAGGCAAAAGGAGAAGGAATTTATGGAGTTGAAAATGAGTGGCAACATGTCTGTGATGCAATATGCTAGTAAGTTCACAGAACTATCTAGATTTGTCCCTGAATTTGTATCCTCTGAAAGGTTAAAGATGAGAAGGTTCGAGGAAGGTTTGGCCTTCTACATTCGGAATCAGTTAGCGGGGCAACCAATTTTGACTTGTCAAGAATTATATGAGCGAGCAGCTGAAGTGGAACGAGTGAAGACGGAATTGAGAGCTCTGAACCCAATTAACCATAAGAGAAAGGGGTTTGAACGGGGGACTCCTAGTGAAAGTGTGAATCAGAACCAGAAAAAGCCTACTCCACTTCCCTCTAAGAGCCGTCCTATGGGCTCGTCAGTACCCGTAACCTGTGCGAAGTGTGGAAGAACAAATCACACCACTCCTGAATGCCGAGTTGGCAGCAACAAATGTATGTGGTGTGGAAGTCCTGAACACCTCATCACTGCATGCCCCCGCCGACTGAAAGCTGTAGATAGAGGCGCAGCAAAACCTTTAGCTCCGCCCCGCCAGGGACCCCCACCTACAAGGCCTGCAGTTGCAGGAAGGGCATTCGTGATGAACAAAAAGGAAGCTGCTACCTCTGGTACGGTAGTCACTGGAACTCTCTTTTTAAATTCAAAGCCATTTTGTGTATTATTTGATTCGGGCGCCACTCATTCATTCATATCTACCCGAGCTGCTATACAATTGAGTCTGGAGAACAAAAAGATGGAAACCAATTATAGAATTAAACTACCCAACAATTCTGTGATTGAGTGCCCCTTCTCTTATGAACTTGTCCCCATCATCATTGATGAAGCTACCTTCCCTATGGATTTGATTCAATTTGACCTGACTGATTTTGATATCATTTTGGGAATGAATTGGTTACATACTTATGGAGCCAAAATTGACTGTGAAGATCTTAAGGTTATTTTGAAGGATGGGAAAGGGAGAAAAGTGTGTTTTTATGGGCAGAAAGAGACAAAATCTTGCTCTTTGATTTCCGCTATGAAAGCAAGCAAGCTGTTATATCGGGGGTGTATTGGGTATTGGTGTTATGCTATTGACTCCCAGACGAAAGAAGAGAAAGCGGAGGATATACCTGTAGTTTGTGAATTTGAAGATGTTTTTCCGGAAGAGTTACCAGGACTACCCCCACAAAGGGAAATTGATTTTGGAATTGAATTAATTCATGGGGCCCAACCTATTTCGAAAACTCCATATCGTATGGCCCCAACTGAGCTTAAGGAATTAAAGATTCAACTAGATGAACTGTTACAGAAAGGCTTCATCAGGCCAAGTGTGTCACCATGGGGTGCTCCAGTGTTGTTTGTTAAGAAAAAGGATGGAACCTTAAGACTCTGTATTGATTACAGGGAGTTGAACAAGATTACCATCAAAAACAAATATCCTCTGCCACGAATAGATGATCTGTTTGATCAACTCCAAGGAGCAGGAGTATTCTCTAAGATTGATTTGAGATCAGGGTACCATCAACTTAGGATTAAGCCTGAGGACATTCCTAAGACAGCGTTCAGGACCAGGTATGGTCACTATGAGTTCACAGTGATGCCTTTTGGCCTCACTAATGCTCCTGCAGCCTTTATGGATCTTATGAACAGGGTTTTCAGGCCTTATTTAGACAAGTTTGTCGTGGTATTCATAGATGATATCCTTATCTATTCTAAGGATGAAAAGGAACATGCTGATCAATTGCGGATAGTATTGCAAACTCTGAGGGAACATCAACTCTACGGCAAATTAAAGAAATGTGAATTTTGGTTGGAGGAAGTAGTATTTTTGGGGCATGTGATTACCAAAGAAGGAATTAAGGTTGACCCCCAAAAGGTGAGAGCAATCACAGAATGGCCAAGGCCTACCAACGTCACAGAGATTAGAAGCTTTCTGGGTTTAGCAGGCTATTATCGAAGATTCGTTAAAGATTTTTCAAAAATAGCATCACCCCTCACCAATCTACTGAAGAAGGTAAATAAGTTTGAGTGGACTGAAAGGTGTGAGGAAGCTTTCCAAGAGCTAAGGCAGCGTCTCACTACCGCCCCAATCCTAACTTTACCAATGGAAGGAAAAGAGTATACTGTATATAGTGATGCTTCGAAGAATGGTTTGGGGTGCGTACTAATGCAGGAGGACAAAGTAGTAGCTTATGCCTCTCGACAACTCAAGTCATATGAGAAGAACTACCCTACCCATGACCTGGAGTTAGCAGCTGTGGTCTTTGCATTGAAAATTTGGAGACATTATTTATATGGGGTATCGTGCAAGATCTATACTGATCATCAAAGTTTAAAGTATATCTTCACCCAGAAGGAGCTCAATTTGAGACAGAGGCGTTGGCTTGAGTTGCTTAAGGACTACGATTTGCAAATTCAATATCATCCTGGTAAAGCAAATGTGGTGGCAGATGCTCTAAGTAGGAAAGCGCAACATAGCTCGAACATTGTGATGATCACTCAATTGAATCTCTTAAGAGAACTGGAGTCCTTTGGGATTCAATTGGTGTCCCATGGGCAAACGAAGGCTCGTTTATCAGTACTCACTTTACAGCCTTCCTTAGAGGAGGAAATACGACTGAATCAGGAAAGTGATCCCGAACTTCAAAGGATAAAACAAAATTTAGAGAAAGGGAAATCTCCAGGATTTGTAGTACATGAGGATGGGACTCTGAGGTTCCAGAATCGTCTATGTGTGCCCAAACATGGGGAGTTAAGAAAGCAGATCCTAGAAGAGGCTCACAATACTCGTTATTCAGTGCATCCAGGAGGCACCAAGATGTACAGAGATCTGAGACAATATTTTTGGTGGAATAATATGAAGAAGGACGTTGCAGAATATGTGGATAGGTGTCTAATTTGTCAGAAAGTTAAAGCCGAGCATCAACGTCCTGTGGGTGAACTACGACCCTTAGAAATTCCAACATGGAAGTGGGATTCGATTTCGATGGACTTTGTTATGGGTTTACCGCTTTCTGCCACGAAAAAGAATGCTATCTGGGTCATAGTTGATCGACTCACAAAGTCAGCTCATTTCCTACCCATCAAGGATACTTGGGGAGTTGAAAAACTAGCTCAACTGTATGTTAAGGAGATAGTCCGTCTACATGGGATTCCTTTAGACATAGTCTCAGATAGGGACCAAAGGTTCCAAGCACGTTTCTGGCAAGCGCTTCAAAAAGCCTTTGGAACCAAACTAAACTTCAGTAGCTCCTACCACCCAGAAACAGATGGACAAACTGAAAGGGTAAACCAAATTGTGGAAGACATGCTAAGAGCTTGTGTATTGGAGTTTCAAGGGAAGTGGGAAGATGACTTGCCTCTGGTAGAATTCTCTTATAACAACAGCTATCAATCCACCATCAAGATGGCCCCATTTGAGGCTCTGTATGGAAGAAAATGTAGAACCCCATTGTGCTGGAGTGATTTGGATGAGGCACTGATTATAGGTCCTGAAATGATTCAAGAGACCACTGAAACTATAAGAAAGATTCAGGAACATATCAGAATTGCCCAAAGTCGACAGAAAAGTTATGCAGACAAAAGAAGAAGACCTCTAGAGTTTCAAGTAGGTGATAAAGTTTTTCTGAAGGTTTCACCAACTAGAGGTGTTAAGAGGTTCGGAATACGGGGAAAATTGAGTCCAAGGTATATTGGACCTTACGAAATCATTGAACAGTTAAATCCTGTAGCTTATCGGCTAGATCTGCCTATAGAGCTTGAGCATGTACATAACGTGTTCCATGTCTCTCAGCTTAAGAAATACATTCCAGATCCAGATCATACCATTGTATCTGAACCGATTGATATCGCTGAAGATCTAGTATATGAAGAACGTCCTGTTCAAATACTAGATCACAGGATTAAACAATTGCGCAACAAGCAGGTCCCATTGGTCAAAGTGCTATGGTCAAACCACACCTCCCAGGAAGCCACTTGGGAGACCGAAGAGGCTATGAGAACTGCATATCCATATTTATTTGAGGTAATTCCTGCATGATGAAATTCGTCAGTTTCGAGGACGAAA
This sequence comes from Carnegiea gigantea, assembly GCA_029747015.1. Taxonomy (NCBI): domain Eukaryota; kingdom Viridiplantae; phylum Streptophyta; class Magnoliopsida; order Caryophyllales; family Cactaceae; genus Carnegiea; species Carnegiea gigantea. The sequence continues at coordinate 64,430 of JAKOGI010002731.1, forward strand.
CTTTTTAAGGGGGGAAGACTGTAATAGTCCAACCCTATATTATATTTATTCTTTTCATTAATCTATGTGATTAATTTCGTCGCATTTAAATCATTGTTTCCTTTGTTATTTCAAGTGGGAAATCTAATGGGCCTCACCTTGCAATTCGAGTTTTGTTTTGTAAAATCATCGAAATTAGACCTTGATATTTATGAATTAAGTGATTTAATTATCTTTAGGTCAATCGCAAACTTTAAAAAAAAAAAAAAAAAAAAAAATTTCACAAACGCACTCGGTTTCAGTTCTTTCTCAAAACCGAGCCCATTTAGGGCCGTTTGCGATGCAACAAGTCTTGAACCTCATTTGTTTAGCTAATCTCACTTAATTAAGCCTTAATCAAGCATGCTTTTCTTGACTTTTCTCTTTCAATTTTCAGCCAAGTAAATTGAAATATAAATTGTAAACTTTTTCATTTTGGTTCATTTTTAACCAAGCCTTTTTGTGAGCTTCTCTCTCTTCCCTCTCCTCCTTCTCTCTACACGGCCACAGCAGAAAAACCAGCACCATTTCAGCCACCTTCAACCACCAAAAAAACCCACCAAACATCCCTACTCACCACCCCCAAACATCCCTTTCACTTTCATAGACATCAAGCATCATTTCTAGCAACTTTCTCAAGCACAAAGTAAGTGTTCTTTTGACCCCTATGTTGATTTGTGTTTTGATTCTTGATCTTGTTGATTTTTGGTTCTTCTTATGGTTGTTTTAGTGATGGATCATGCTGTTTTTGAGGTCTTAAGAACCTTCTTGTTGATGGATTAAGGTAGAGATGAAGTTAGGGTTAGGGTTTCATCTTGTTCATGCAAGTTACTTGTTCAAGTGAGGTTTATTGCTTGTTTTATCCTTGTTTTGGCTTATGTTTTAATATATTGAAGTTTGTTGTGGTGTTTATGGTGTTTGGGAAAAGATGGAAGTGAGTTCAAGTTAACCCAAAGCTAGGGTTTTGTTCAAAATGCATGATTTGGACCAACTAATGCTAAATGTGTGGTGTGTGAGTATATGTGACTAAAAAGAGAGCTTTGTTTGATATGAATATGAAAAGAAATTAGGTATGGTGTTTTTGTATGAGGTTTGGATGTACCAAAGTATATTTACACACTCTTAAAAAGGAGTTTGAGTTGAGGATTGGTGAAAAACATGAAGGAAAACACTAAAGCAGTGCTGCTGGAATTTTCAGAAAAACAGGGCAGGCTTTGAAAGGAAACTGGTAATGATCGGCCAATCCAAAAATTCTGATTTTTGGTGGGGAGCTAGGTCAGTGTGTTAGCTTCAAAATGACTCTTGAATCGCATCAATCCGAGGTCTGTGGAAAAAGTTATGGTCATTTTACCGAACCTGTGCAGGATGGGTTTAAAACTGACATGTTAGTGTTCTAACCCCTTTTTAGGAAACCTAGCATGGGAGTCATGTTTTGAGTCCTTGGTGAAAGTTTTAGAGGCCTTCCTAAGCTATTTATATTGGGGTCTTACGTCCTATTCGGAGGTCGGGACAATAAGTTATGGGTTATTCTTCCCATACCCTCCTTTGAAAACCAAATGTTCTAAATTAGCTACCATGTCTCACTTCTCATTTTTTTAGTTTACATCAACGTCTTTTTGGTTACTCATGAACCGTTGTGTAAAAGCTCTTCATAAGCCAGTTTTATTTAAAATTATCAGTTATGAAAACATGATCGTTTCTAACCTTATGTTCCTGTAATGGACTTTTGAGCAGAATCAAGGCCTAAGCTTCCATTTTCTTCACTTTTGTATATCTCATTCCTCTGTGCATTAACATTTAAAACTTCCAGGTACGTTTATTGCCTGTATCTTTAGTACTCAGCATGCATTTATCAAAATCATAATATTTTGATAAGCAGCATCAATGAATCATTTTAATCAGTGTTTCATCACATAATTGGTGACCCCGTCAGTTATCAGTTACAGGGCATTGCCCTCAGTTACCCGCGCGGCTTCAGGCCAGGTCCCTCGGTCGGCTTGGCAGGTGTACACCTATTCACAGATCGTAACAGTTACTAAAGGGGTGCACTAGCAGATAATAATCCGCAATACAGTTTTATATACATCTCATTCCCTGTTTTCACTTAAAATGAATTGCAAGTGGGCCCTAAATTACTTTTCAATGAACCTTTAACAGTACAGGGATATATGTACTGAGCTTTGGCTCACAGTTCGAAATATTTTTATGTTTTGTTTTAGGCAAATGTTCAGTGAACCGCCCTGAGGCGGGCAGGGAGGCCGGAGGTGATAAATGAGACAGAACCCTTCATGTAGTGGACGGTGTGGGAGAGCCAAGATGCTATCGTGGCATATTGTGATGTATTTTGGAGTGCCTAATGTATTTTAAGTTAACTTATGTATTTTGATGCTGCGACTGTATTTCCAAACCGAGTTATGTAAGGTTGTGTTATTCTTGGGATGTTAGAACCTTTTTGTATACAATTGAATGGTTTGGGTGTTATGATGGTGTATACCCTATTATGGGGTAACCTTTGGATTAAGATAAATCTTCATGTTTAATGCAAGCCTTGTCCTTCATGGACGGCGGTAACGCCCCGTTCATTGAGTCATTGTATCTTATTGGTATTCTTAAGCAGATGGAAACAGGAAATGGATCATGTATACTTGGGGTGTTACAGATTTGGTATCAGAGCCAGGTTTACATTTTCTTGAGGAAAGTAGAGTGAGAACCTCTAGGGTGAGTATTCGAATGGTGTAGTGATGGGGAGGCTATCTATAGTCTATTGCTAGAATGATATTGATATTATCTATAGTCTATTGCTAGAATGATATTGATATTAAGAGCGTAATATCGATATTAGACTGTCAGTTGCTTTCATTTGTAAGCTTTTTGTTTATGGATGTGCATACCTCTTACATATGTGTTTTTCTTTTGTTAGATGGACCCTTATGGGGTTAATATGCTACCGGGGGGCTCTATGATAGCTCATATTGCCTTGCTACACATGAGTATGGAAGGACATGCACAGGACCCTTATTCTGAGTTTCACAGTATTACCGTCCGTGCCCAGAGACTGCTTGAGTCCTTACCTCTGGTTGGCCCGTGGGTGGAATTTAGGCAGCGTTACCAGAACTTTATGATGACAGGGAACCCAGGCTTGGACGGGCCTAGGTTTCAGGCCCAGGGAGCGTGGATGACTCTCACTACGGAACTGTTATTAAGAGAGGAGTTCGAATTGAGGGGACTGACTATGGAAACTCTTCAACATGTTTTCCCCCTATATCAGGTCCACCCTCCACCTGTAGCCCCGGTACCAGCACAGGGGCCACCCTCCCCGCCAGTACCAGCACAGGGGCCACCCTCCCCGCCAGCACCAGCACAGGGGCCACCCATTCCACCCGCACCAGCCACCCCACTGATGCCCGATAGCCCTGGGGAGGCTTACGTGGTAATAGATATCCCTAGCACCCCAGAAGTGGTGGTGATTAGCTCTGAGGATGAGAACCACCAGGGCGATGAGGACGATCCAGAGGAGGAGGATCCCGAGGAGGATCAAGATAGTGATGAGATGGGGATAGACCCGCAAGGGGAACAAGAGGCGGATGAGTTGATGATGGGACTAGGGGAGGAGCCTGAGCCACAGATTCAACAGGAGGTCGATGGTGCCGAATCAGAGGCATCTATGAGTAGTTTTGATTCAGGTGAAGAACCTGATGATGAGTCTGACCCCGATTACGATCCATCCAGGGATCGTTAGGTGGTTCTATAGGCTAGCCTAGTGGTTTTATTTTGAGTCCTGTATGTAGTAATGGTTTGGCTGGATTGGATCATTACATTTTGTGGGGCATCTGGCATTGTATATAGTTAGTCCAATCCTCGCCAACCAGGATGATATAGTCCGTACCTTGTTTTTGGGTTATGTCACGGACTTAGTGCATAGGGGCTATTTAGTTTTAATGATACGGAAAGAGTTAGAGTTAGTCTTGCGTACTTAGCTTGATGTACTGTACTTTTGTTGCTCATATATATAAATCAATGATGTTTGTAAGTAAGCAGTGTTGAAATGATAATGCTTTAAGTTATGATATAATCTGATATGTCTGGAGGTTCTAGTGTTTGAATTGCTTTATTTACTATATGTTCAGAATGTCCCAGTCAGTACATAACAACATGGAGGTTCAGGTAGAGGACGATATGGGGCACGGCCAGGGATCGGGTGATCAAGCCTCCTGCCAAGAACCACAACACGGGGACACGCCACCATTGCCCTCTGTATTAGCTAGCAACTTAGGAGACCCAAGTTATTGGCCAACCTTAGTTGCTGAATTAATGAAGCGAATTCCCCAAGTACCTGTTGAAACCCCTCCTAAAGAGGATAAATTGGCAGACAGGGTAGCACGGCGCAACCCTAAAGTTTATAATGGATCTTATGATCCAGTAGTGTTAGAAGAATGGATAAGGGGAATGGAGAAAGTTTTCGCCGTAGTTGGGGTACCAGAAGAAAAGAAAATGAACATTGGGACGTATTATCTGTCAGGTGAAGCTGACATTTGGTGGAGTACTGTGAAGGATAAACTCCTAGGGCCTGAATTCACTTGGAATAAATTTTTAGTGGAGTTGAGGGCGAAATTTTACCCAGCTGTGGTGCAAAGGCAAAAGGAGAAGGAATTTATGGAGTTGAAAATGAGTGGCAACATGTCTGTGATGCAATATGCTAGTAAGTTCACAGAACTATCTAGATTTGTCCCTGAATTTGTATCCTCTGAAAGGTTAAAGATGAGAAGGTTCGAGGAAGGTTTGGCCTTCTACATTCGGAATCAGTTAGCGGGGCAACCAATTTTGACTTGTCAAGAATTATATGAGCGAGCAGCTGAAGTGGAACGAGTGAAGACGGAATTGAGAGCTCTGAACCCAATTAACCATAAGAGAAAGGGGTTTGAACGGGGGACTCCTAGTGAAAGTGTGAATCAGAACCAGAAAAAGCCTACTCCACTTCCCTCTAAGAGCCGTCCTATGGGCTCGTCAGTACCCGTAACCTGTGCGAAGTGTGGAAGAACAAATCACACCACTCCTGAATGCCGAGTTGGCAGCAACAAATGTATGTGGTGTGGAAGTCCTGAACACCTCATCACTGCATGCCCCCGCCGACTGAAAGCTGTAGATAGAGGCGCAGCAAAACCTTTAGCTCCGCCCCGCCAGGGACCCCCACCTACAAGGCCTGCAGTTGCAGGAAGGGCATTCGTGATGAACAAAAAGGAAGCTGCTACCTCTGGTACGGTAGTCACTGGAACTCTCTTTTTAAATTCAAAGCCATTTTGTGTATTATTTGATTCGGGCGCCACTCATTCATTCATATCTACCCGAGCTGCTATACAATTGAGTCTGGAGAACAAAAAGATGGAAACCAATTATAGAATTAAACTACCCAACAATTCTGTGATTGAGTGCCCCTTCTCTTATGAACTTGTCCCCATCATCATTGATGAAGCTACCTTCCCTATGGATTTGATTCAATTTGACTTGACTGATTTTGATATCATTTTGGGAATGAATTGGTTACATACTTATGGAGCCAAAATTGACTGTGAAGATCTTAAGGTTATTTTGAAGGATGGGAAAGGGAGAAAAGTGTGTTTTTATGGGCAGAAAGAGACAAAATCTTGCTCTTTGATTTCCGCTATGAAAGCAAGCAAGCTGTTATATCGGGGGTGTATTGGGTATTGGTGTTATGCTATTGACTCCCAGACGAAAGAAGAGAAAGCGGAGGATATACCTGTAGTTTGTGAATTTGAAGATGTTTTTCCGGAAGAGTTACCAGGACTACCCCCACAAAGGGAAATTGATTTTGGAATTGAATTAATTCATGGGGCCCAACCTATTTCGAAAACTCCATATCGTATGGCCCCAACTGAGCTTAAGGAATTAAAGATTCAACTAGATGAACTGTTACAGAAAGGCTTCATCAGGCCAAGTGTGTCACCATGGGGTGCTCCAGTGTTGTTTGTTAAGAAAAAGGATGGAACCTTAAGACTCTGTATTGATTACAGGGAGTTGAACAAGATTACCATCAAAAACAAATATCCTCTGCCACGAATAGATGATCTGTTTGATCAACTCCAAGGAGCAGGAGTATTCTCTAAGATTGATTTGAGATCAGGGTACCATCAACTTAGGATTAAGCCTGAGGACATTCCTAAGACAGCGTTCAGGACCAGGTATGGTCACTATGAGTTCACAGTGATGCCTTTTGGCCTCACTAATGCTCCTGCAGCCTTTATGGATCTTATGAACAGGGTTTTCAGGCCTTATTTAGACAAGTTTGTCGTGGTATTCATAGATGATATCCTTATCTATTCTAAGGATGAAAAGGAACATGCTGATCAATTGCGGATAGTATTGCAAACTCTGAGGGAACATCAACTCTACGGCAAATTAAAGAAATGTGAATTTTGGTTGGAGGAAGTAGTATTTTTGGGGCATGTGATTACCAAAGAAGGAATTAAGGTTGACCCCCAAAAGGTGAGAGCAATCACAGAATGGCCAAGGCCTACCAACGTCACAGAGATTAGAAGCTTTCTGGGTTTAGCAGGCTATTATCGAAGATTCGTTAAAGATTTTTCAAAAATAGCATCACCCCTCACCAATCTACTGAAGAAGGTAAATAAGTTTGAGTGGACTGAAAGGTGTGAGGAAGCTTTCCAAGAGCTAAGGCAGCGTCTCACTACCGCCCCAATCCTAACTTTACCAATGGAAGGAAAAGAGTATACTGTATATAGTGATGCTTCGAAGAATGGTTTGGGGTGCGTACTAATGCAGGAGGACAAAGTAGTAGCTTATGCCTCTCGACAACTCAAGCCATATGAGAAGAACTACCCTACCCATGACCTGGAGTTAGCAGCTGTGGTCTTTGCATTGAAAATTTGGAGACATTATTTATATGGGGTATCGTGCAAGATCTATACTGATCATCAAAGTTTAAAGTATATCTTCACCCAGAAGGAGCTCAATTTGAGACAGAGGCGTTGGCTTGAGTTGCTTAAGGACTACGATTTGCAAATTCAATATCATCCTGGTAAAGCAAATGTGGTGGCAGATGCTCTAAGTAGGAAAGCGCAACATAGCTCGAACACTGTGATGATCACTCAATTGAATCTCTTAAGAGAACTGGAGTCCTTTGGGATTCAATTGGTGTCCCATGGGCAAACGAAGGCTCGTTTATCAGTACTCACTTTACAGCCTTCCTTAGAGGAGGAAATACGACTGAATCAGGAAAGTGATCCCGAACTTCAAAGGATAAAACAAAATTTAGAGAAAGGGAAATCTCCAGGATTTGTAGTACATGAGGATGGGACTCTGAGGTTCCAGAATCGTCTATGTGTGCCCAAACATGGGGAGTTAAGAAAGCAGATCCTAGAAGAGGCTCACAATACTCGTTATTCAGTGCATCCAGGAGGCACCAAGATGTACAGAGATCTGAGACAATATTTTTGGTGGAATAATATGAAGAAGGACGTTGCAGAATATGTGGATAGGTGTCTAATTTGTCAGAAAGTTAAAGCCGAGCATCAACGTCCTGTGGGTGAACTACGACCCTTAGAAATTCCAACATGGAAGTGGGATTCGATTTCGATGGACTTTGTTATGGGTTTACCGCTTTCTGCCACGAAAAAGAATGCTATCTGGGTCATAGTTGATCGACTCACAAAGTCAGCTCATTTCCTACCCATCAAGGATACTTGGGGAGTTGAAAAACTAGCTCAACTGTATGTTAAGGAGATAGTCCGTCTACATGGGATTCCTTTAGACATAGTCTCAGATAGGGACCAAAGGTTCCAAGCACGTTTCTGGCAAGCGCTTCAAAAAGCCTTTGGAACCAAACTAAACTTCAGTAGCTCCTACCACCCAGAAACAGATGGACAAACTGAAAGGGTAAACCAAATTGTGGAAGACATGCTAAGAGCTTGTGTATTGGAGTTTCAAGGGAAGTGGGAAGATGACTTGCCTCTGGTAGAATTCTCTTATAACAACAGCTATCAATCCACCATCAAGATGGCCCCATTTGAGGCTCTGTATGGAAGAAAATGTAGAACCCCATTGTGCTGGAGTGATTTGGATGAGGCACTGATTATAGGTCCTGAAATGATTCAAGAGACCACTGAAACTATAAGAAAGATTCAGGAACATATCAGAATTGCCCAAAGTCGACAGAAAAGTTATGCAGACAAAAGAAGAAGACCTCTAGAGTTTCAAGTAGGTGATAAAGTTTTTCTGAAGGTTTCACCAACTAGAGGTGTTAAGAGGTTCGGAATACGGGGAAAATTGAGTCCAAGGTATATTGGACCTTACGAAATCATTGAACAGTTAAATCCTGTAGCTTATCGGCTAGATCTGCCTATAGAGCTTGAGCATGTACATAACGTGTTCCATGTCTCTCAGCTTAAGAAATACATTCCAGATCCAGATCATACCATTGTATCTGAACCGATTGATATCGCTGAAGATCTAGTATATGAAGAACGTCCTGTTCAAATACTAGATCACAGGATTAAACAATTGCGCAACAAGCAGGTCCCATTGGTCAAAGTGCTATGGTCAAACCACACCTCCCAGGAAGCCACTTGGGAGACCGAAGAGGCTATGAGAACTGCATATCCATATTTATTTGAGGTAATTCCTGCATGATGAAATTCGTCAGTTTCGAGGACGAAACTTTTTAAGGGGGGAGACTGTAATAGTCCAACCCTATATTATATTTATTCTTTTCATTAATCTATGTGATTAATTTCGTCGCATTTAAATCATTGTTTCCTTTGTTATTTCAAGTGGGAAATCTAATGGGCCTCACCTTGCAATTCGAGTTTTGTTTTGTAAAATCATCGAAATTAGACCTTGATATTTATGAATTAAGTGATTTAATTATCTTTAGGTCAATCGCAAACTTTAAAAAAAAAAAAAAAAATTTCACAAACGCACTCGGTTTCAGTTCTTTCTCAAAACCGAGCCCATTTAGGGCCGTTTGCGATGCAACAAGTCTTGAACCTCATTTGTTTAGCTAATCTCACTTAATTAAGCCTTAATCAAGCATGCTTTTCTTGACTTTTCTCTTTCAATTTTCAGCCAAGTAAATTGAAATATAAATTGTAAAATTTTTTTCATTTTGGTTCATTTTTAACCAAGCCTTTTTGTGAGCTTCTCTCTCTTCCCTCTCCTCCTTCTCTCTACACGGCCACAGCAGAAAACCAGCACCATTTCAGCCACCTTCAACCACCAAAAAACCCACCAAACATCCCTACTCACCACCCCCAAACATCCCTTTCACTTTCATAGACATCAAGCATCATTTCTAGCAACTTTCTCAAGCACAAAGTAAGTGTTCTTTTGACCCCTATGTTGATTTGTGTTTTGATTCTTGATCTTGTTGATTTTTGGTTCTTCTTATGGTTGTTTTAGTGATGGATCATGCTGTTTTTGAGGTCTTAAGAACCTTCTTGTTGATGGATTAAGGTAGAGATGAAGTTAGGGTTAGGGTTTCATCTTGTTCATGCAAGTTACTTGTTCAAGTGAGGTTTATTGCTTGTTTTATCCTTGTTTTGGCTTATGTTTTAATATATTGAAGTTTGTTGTGGTGTTTATGGTGTTTGGGAAAAGATGGAAGTGAGTTCAAGTTAACCCAAAGCTAGGGTTTTGTTCAAAATGCATGATTTGGACCAACTAATGCTAAAGGTGTGGTGTGTGAGCATATGTGACTAAAAAGAGAGCTTTGTTTGATATGAATATGAAAAGAAATTAGGTATGGTGTTTTTGTATGAGGTTTGGATGTACCAAAGTATATTTACACACTCTTAAAAAGGAGTTTGAGTTGAGGATTGGTGAAAAACATGAAGGAAAACACTAAAGCAGTGCTGCTGGAATTTTCAGAAAAACAGGGCAGGCTTTGAAAGGAAACTGGTAATGATCGGCCAATCCAAAAATTCTGATTTTTGGTGGGGAGCTAGGTCAGTGTGTTAGCTTCAAAATGACTCTTGAATCGCATCAATCCGAGGTCTGTGGAAAAAGTTATGGTCATTTTACCGAACCTGTGCAGGATGGGTTTAAAACTGACATGTTAGTGTTCTAACCCCTTTTTAGGAAACCTAGCATGGGAGTCATGTTTTGAGTCCTTGGTGAAAGTTTTAGAGGCCTTCCTAAGCTATTTATATTGGGGTCTTACGTCCTATTCGGAGGTCGGGACAATAAGTTATGGGTTATTCTTCCCATACCCTCCTTTGAAAACCAAATGTTCTAAATTAGCTACCATGTCTCACTTCTCATTTTTTTAGTTTACATCAACGTCTTTTTGGTTACTCATGAACCGTTGTGTAAAAGCTCTTCATAAGCCAGTTTTATTTAAAATTATCAGTTATGAAAACATGATCGTTTCTAACCTTATGTTCCTGTAATGGACTTTTGAGCAGAATCAAGGCCTAAGCTTCCATTTTCTTCACTTTTGTATATCTCATTCCTCTGTGCATTAACATTTAAAACTTCCAGGTACGTTTATTGCCTGTATCTTTAGTACTCAGCATGCATTTATCAAAATCATAATATTTTGATAAGCAGCATCAATGAATCATTTTAATCAGTGTTTCATCACATAATTGGTGACCCCGTCAGTTATCAGTTACAGGGCATTGCCCTCAGTTACCCGCGCGGCTTCAGGCCAGGTCCCTCGGTCGGCTTGGCAGGTGTACACCTATTCACAGATCGTAACAGTTACTAAAGGGGTGCACTAGCAGATAATAATCCGCAATACAGTTTTATATACATCTCATTCCCTGTTTTCACTTAAAATGAATTGCAAGTGGGCCCTAAATTACTTTTCAATGAACCTTTAACAGTACAGGGATATATGTACTGAGCTTTGGCTCACAGTTCGAAATATTTTTATGTTTTGTTTTAGGCAAATGTTCAGTGAACCGCCCTGAGGCGGGCAGGGAGGCCGGAGGTGATAAATGAGACAGAACCCTTCATGTAGTGGACGGTGTGGGAGAGCCAAGATGCTATCGTGGCATATTGTGATGTATTTTGGAGTGCCTAATGTATTTTAAGTTAACTTATGTATTTTGATGCTGCGACTGTATTTCCAAACCGAGTTATGTAAGGTTGTGTTATTTTTGGGATGTTAGAGCCTTTTTGTATACAATTGAATGGTTTGGGTGTTATGATGGTGTATACCCTATTATGGGGTAACCTTTGGATTAAGATAAATCTTCATGTTTAATGCAAGCCTTGTCCTTCATGGACGGCGGTAACGCCCCGTCCATTGAGTCATTGTATCTTATTGGTATTCTTAAGCAGATGGAAACAGGAAATGGATCATGTATACTTGGGGTTTATATGAAAAACCCAACATAAAGTTTTTTTTTGTCAATGTAGAATAACATACCCATCATGGTGATAACCTAATTTCCAAATAAGCTACCAGCAAAACCAGTTACAAAAAAATACATTTAAAAGTAATATGTTTGAGTAAATTTTACCAAGTCAACTTCCTTGAATTTGACATGCAGAGTTAATGACAGCTCCTCATTCAGCCTATAAAAGAATGCAGCTTTTGCTTGCGCTTCATCTTTTGTCTTGATGTATACATCCTTCAAGGCAAAACCCCAAAAAAAAAAAAGATTTTTACTTGACTAACCGTTCATATGTAAAAGCATATATATTCATGTGAAAATGTTATATAAGAATCTTTATAATTGACTTACCAATGCTTTACTTGTAAAGAAAACCCGATGAACGCCAGATCGATCTCTATACTGCTCACGTACATTCAGTATATGCGCCCAAATATTGATGACGGTTTTGTCAACGTCATTATCCCCAGCAAGACTTGAAAGCGCACGTCTTGTAGCCACACAGTACGTATCGTCATACAACACTTGGCTACAAAAATAAATAGATAAATTGTACATTAAACTATGCTTGGATTGTACATAGAAAATGGTTTTGATGATTTCAAAGCTATTTACATATGAATGACTTGGCTATGCAAATCAATTACCAAGTAATTTACTTCACCTTTTTGGTTCCCATTGAGACAACTAGACACCACAAACAGTATGAAGTTTCTTTTAAAGTCTTCTCCCCCATCTACCTGACTACATATCATGTCAACCATCTCCCCAGATTTAGGGACACTATCTCGATTAGGCCATTGTTCTTTCCATCGCTTGAGTAAGGTTTTGAATTCCATAGTAGAATTCGTTTCACTTTTGGCCTCAGTCACCTTAAAGGGGCCCTTGGGAAGAGCTAATATCATATAGACATCATGCTCAGTGACTCTGAACCTGCCATGGGTGAGGGGCAGGGAGCATGAACAAGTGTCGAAATTACGAACTAACCACACTGCTAGCTTCCCTGGAATCATGTCAAGTTGCAAGTGCAAGAAGCCTCCAAACCCAATTTCTTTGAGGGCTTCTTTTTGCTTATCATTTAGCTTTTCAATTAGCTACCTCAAACCCTTGGTGACATCCGATTGTTGAATTCTTTTGGTTTTCTTTCCTTTGTTTTTGGTTTATTTCTCAATTGGGTAGTGTGAACATCCATTGAATTGCTGCCTAATGCTACTACTCCTTCTTCTTGGGTCATTGGTTGTGTATCACCCATATCATGACTTCTTAATGTACCTTGCTCACTATCCAAAGGTGCTGCTTCCAGATCCATTTGAGAGTGTACAATTGAAGGTTGAAGGCTTGGTTGGGAACATTGACCGGGAAATGTTGAGGTAGGTGTGGGTGTGGGAGTTGCTGTCTCCAAAGGGATGTACTCTTCTGTGTGTGCATCACTAGAAGCTTCATTAGATTCGCCAGTAGCGGTAGAAATGTACACCGATGTTGGTCTCTTTGAAGTAACTTGAACACACAATCTTTTTGGTTGAGCACGAAGCTTCTTCTCCTTTCTGTGTTTTTGTTCTCCTTGAGACCGCTTACTTCGAGAGTGTTCACTGCAAAAATAATTTTAATAAATTGATACTAGTATACAATAGACGAACCAAATTAGCGTAAATGTTTGCTATAGCTTAGGGTTGTATTAATAAGCATGCAGTTAATATACATATTTGGTGGACAATTATATTGAATGAGTTGTGCACTTAAAATGGATAAATATGAGATTAAATCTACATTTGCGAAAGACGATCACATTGGATGAGTGTTTGAGCTTAGTATTGGAAGTTAGCGGTAATGCATCTTTACATTCAAACCATATCTGCGAAAACATATCCAACCTCACTAAAACAAATGCATAAGTTTATTACTCATTTGTAACCAAAAAGAGCATGTGTTAATTGACAAGACTGAATATACAAGGGGATTGAATTAGTTCAATTTCCAAAAGGCAGAAGTTCACCATGATGAACACCCAAGTTTACTACAATATATGTGCAAGTTCACCACGCAATTTCATTAATATGAATGTACAATTTCACTGAAACAAAGTGTCTAAATTCACTAACATGCATATTATTTAGTGGCAAAAGAGATTAGGATAAGTTTGTCATAAAATCACATTATTTAACGCAATCAACCTACAATACAAACTCAATGCTATATATGAGTAAAGTTGTCGCCAATATATGCACCATTTGAATGTAAAAGGCACAATGTTTACCATAGTGAATACAAAAGTTCACTAAAATACATGTGCAAGTTCACTAAAGTACATGTATAAGTTCACCATGATGACGTTTTATTATTTCTTCCATTCTTATTTCTTATTATTGCCAAAAAAAGGTACTAATTACTAATTTTAGATTCACGTAATTGAGTAAATGATTTACATAATACCTTTGAGTGTTGTGCATTTCAATGGCTACTTCTTTTTCACAATTACTGGGATTTTTTGACTTTTGACTGCTTCTTGTATGAACCATTTTGCCTAAAATGAAAAACAAAACCAAGTCATTAAGAGTACGCTAATCATAAAGCTTGCAAGATAAAAAAACATACAATTTGACGATTAATATGAACGTACAAGTTCACTAACATAAAAGTGACTAAGTAGACTAATATATAAATTCATCAAAATACGGCTGCAAAGTTCACTAAAAAGTGAATGGCTGAACTCACAAGAATAAATGTATAAGGCAGGCATTCACTTAGTTCACTTTTTAAGAAACGTACATGTTCACCATGATGACTAGCCATGTTCACTAAAGTACTTGTACAAGCTTACTAAAGTACACGTATAAGTTCGCCACGATAAATATACAAGTACACTAAAGTACATGTATAAGTTCACCAACATACATGTTTAAGTTCACCAAAGTAAATGTATAAGTTCACGTTCAAAATTTTGGAGACATGGGCAAAGTATAGTAAGATGGATAAATAGATGCAAAGGTTCAACAAAATGAGCATATAGGGTCATCAGAGAAATTGCATTTAGTTCACTAAAAAAGATGTCTAAGTTTATCCATGATGAATATCCAAGTTTACTAAAGTACATGTCCAAGTTTACCAAAATAAATACATAAGTTGACTAAAGTAGATGTATAAGTTCACCAATATATATATATGCAAGTTCATTAAAACAAATACATAAGTTCGCCATGACAAAAATACAAGTTCACTAAAGTACATGTATAAGTTCACCCACATACATGTTCAAGTTCACTAAAGTACATGTATAAGTTCACTTTCAAAATTTTGCCGACATATGCAAAGTGTAGTAAGATGGATAAATAGATGCAAAGGTTCACTAAAATGAACATATATAGGGTCATTAAAGAAATTGCATTTAGTTCACTAAATAGGATGCCTAAGTTTATCTAAATGAATGCCAAGTCCACTGGAATGAATGTACAAGTTTACTCAAACATACTAGTTCCCCTAAACGAACAGATAAATTTAGCACAATTACCAAAAATGCTCTTTATTCATGCCTACGCCAATCATTATTCATTCAGTCCTATTTGTAGTACCCACAAATGCTTGTTAATCCAATGATACAAATATAATCACCACAAGCAAGGCTCGTGACATGTAAGGTGCTAGAATCTATTACATTGTTAGAGTATTGTTGAACACATGGGGACCACAAAGTAAAATTGGTTAGAATTGGATATTAGTTGCAGTTGAACATTGTAAATAAAAATGCAAGCCCTAGGTCATGATAATGAAGACCCTGGTTCACCTATATGAACATACAAGTTCATCATAATGAAGGCCCTAGTTCACCCGTATGAGTAGACATGTTCATCAAAATAGATGCAAAGGTTCACCAAAATGAACATATAGGGTCATCAGAGAAATTGCATTCAGTTCACTAAAAAAGATGTCTAAGTGTATCTAAATGAATATCCAAGTTTACTAAAGTACATGTGCAAGTTCACTACAATAAATACATAAGTTCACCAGAATGAATATATAAGTTCACTAAAATAGATGTATAAGTTCACCAACATACATGTGTAAGTTCACTAAAATAAATAAATACATAAGTTCACCACAATGAATATATAAGTTCACTAAAGTAGATGTATACGTTCACCAACATACATGTGCAAGTTCACTAAAGTAGATGTATAAGTTCACTTTCAAAATTTGGGAGACGTGCAACGTATAGTAAATAGATTTATAAAAAAAATTAGAAAACTACAATCTCCTTTATCTGATTGTTCCGAATTCTTGTGTAGGATAATAGATTCCTGGATTCCTACATTTAGGGGAATTATTAATATTAGCTTCTCTAATTAGCTATATTATGAAATATAATTTTTATATACATCACAATTTTTTGATTTTTTTTCCATTCATTTTGTTTGGTTCATTTTTTTGTATGAAATGATAAATATCTTGTTACAAACAATTCTTAAGTGCCCTATTGGACTTGAAAAATTATATTATTTGATTAGATTTTTAGAAATGTGTGATTGAACATAAGGGTAACAAACATGAGGGTAACGCCTACTAATAAATTGTGTAAAGTTAACTTTTATTCATAATTTTTTATTATAAATTATGTATATGATATATCTTTGCAGATATGGTTGATCCAATTAAAATGCTATTTATAATCATTCGTATAATTGGCAACTAGCAAAGTATCATAATTGATAATTAATTGTAACTATTAAAAATTTGATAATTTTAAATAATATAACCTGTTACATCATATTAAGGTGAGACAAGCTAAATGTCCTATTGCATTCGAGGCCAATTACTGCAAGATCAAAGACGTGGATTGGTGGGAAAATTTTCCAACGGCAGAAAGCGGATCAGCTAAGCATTTGAGGCTAGAAGTGCATGACATGGATTGCATGTTGTTAATTGAGAGCCACATATAATTTGTTTTCTTTAGTACAATTTTTTATGGAAAAAAAAACAAGTCCAAAAAACAAATTAAATTAAATGTGCCAGCAACCAGAATGAGCAAAGATTATCACTAGACCACAACCATACCATGCAAACACCATATTCAAAATATAATAGCCATATCCAATCAAATTGGACAAGGCAATTCTACTTGAATCATCAATCTTCAGTTAGCTTGGACCAAAGTATTGAAGATTCAAGAACTTTTCATCTGCTTGAAGAAATAATTATTATATTTAAAAGTGCAAATGACCTAATTTTGTCAATACAAAACTTGGGGGGTGATTTATGTTGGATGTGAATTAATTTTTGAAAGTTAACATGAAAATGTTCATTAATTGGTTAATAAAAAATTCAACAAAATATTTATTTAATCAGTTAAATAACAAGATACTACTTTGCTACTATAAATAAAATTTTACTTTCAGTTCAACTAAAACATAATAGATGAGAAAGTGAATGTGGCATATATACCTGCAACCATGATAGTGTATATGAATCTAACAGAGTGCGAAGAATCTCAAGAAATTGGCACTGCATGTCATCCCAAAATGATTTATAGTGTATACATTGTACAACTATTCGTAACAACTCCAATTTCATTCTTCAAAGAGTGTCTAAGACTATTAGAAACCAATGCATATGGATACATGAAGTTGTGAAGAGTGTTCATGCTTCTTAGATCCAGGTACTTAGGATTAGCAGCCATTGTTTTCAGCTATGTAACTTTCATCAGTTGTCCCAATTGCCAACTAAATTTATGTAATTATACCTATATCTGACAATGGTGTTTCACCTCAAAGACTATTCCGTCTTCAATTCAACATGGTGTTCATATTCTTTTTGCGTACGACTATGAAGTTTTGTTTTCATAATTAGCTTATTAGAGAATGATAAAATCTAAAATCCAGCACTGTTCATCACTAATATTAGACAAAATCGAAAATCGAAATGAGTAATTACACGAAACATACCTAAAATCCTTGGGTCTGGACGAAAACCCGATTCTAACCCTGCAAAATGAACGAACATTGAGGTTCAAATCAAACTCTCACAAAACTAGTAAATATCACCAAAATCAAACCTGGAAGCTCAACAAATTTCACCTGAACTCCAAGAACTCAGAGCAAAAAAATCTGGAGCAGAAACCAGACTTTGAGCGATAGATGAAAGACGAGCGAAGGAGACAAAGAGTGAACCAGTACAGGGGAGAGAGAAAACTCGAAAATGCTGAGTGAAGGAGAGAGAACGACTGAAGAAGGAGGAAAGGGTGAGGTCGAGTGAAAATGGGCAGGTCGAAAATGCTGAGGTCGAGCAAAAATGGCGAAGGAGCAAGCAGCGAAATGGTGAGCTCCAACAGAAGCAACATGACGCGAGAGAGAGAAAAAGAAAGAGTAAAGTAGGAGAGAGAAAATATAGAAAATAACAAAAGCACACCTGAAGGCTGCCGAAAAAAGCGAATGATGTTGTTATTTTTTCCACCGTTGGATTTGGATGAGCGGCTCAGATTGCCTGTTCTAACTCTGCTCATAAGGAGCCTCTTCTCACCTGATCCGCGCCCATATATATATATATATATATATATATGTGTGTGGTGTTGTTGTGTGTGTGTGTGTGTGTGTGTGTGTGTGTGTATATGTATGTATGTATGTATGTATGTATGTATGTATATGTATGTAAGTATGTATGTATGTATGTATGTATGTATGTATGTATATGTGCGTGTGCGCGCGTGCGCACATATTTGTGTACGTATTAAAATTATTTTTGCTTCTATGAATTATAATAATACACTTGATAATTATGAATTCCTACATTTCCGACCTTATACATAATCAACAGATGCAATATCATTTGATAATTTTGAAGTAACTTAGTCCAATGTATAGCCAATTATTGCAAATGTAAATTAATAACGGGACCCAATGTAGATAAGTAGTAACTTATTTTTTATATTTAATAGTGATTAAAAAGGTATAATCAAAAATTCATTAGTCATTGAATTATTATTTTTTAACACCTATGCTTTCTTTTGATTTAATATGATATTATTAATCTAATTACTCACGGTGCAAGAGACTTTGATACTTTAAGATAATAAAAAATCTAATTTAAGGGCTAGCATAATGTTTCTTTAAACTCTAAGAGTTCAGATAGTCACTGGGTTGAACTTTGATCAAGAGCTTTAAAATGTTTATATCCTAAACCCTAAACTACAACTCTATACCCTTAACAACAGTGTCAAACCCTAAGTCACAACCCTAAACCACAACTTCGAAGCCCATACCCTAAACCATAGCTCTATACCCGAGACCCTATACCATAAACCCTAAGTCCTGCACCTTAAATCTGAACCTTGGCAATCTATATATGTTAACCCCAATGTATATGTGGACCTACCCGGGTTAATCTTGGTGGATTTTTCATGTATGCATTAGCCTATTATAACATATAAATGATATGATATATTGAGTTAATAATTCATAACAAATGTCATGCATTAGTTACTCTCCAGATGTAAATACCTAGGTTAATCTTTGTTTAGGATACGAGTTTAGGGCTTAGGGTTTAGCATTTAAGTTTTAGGACTTAAGAGATAATATTGTAATCATATCGTTAAAGCCATTGAAAAATAATCAAACATGTCTTAATGCCTGAACGCGAACTATAGGCCTAGGGTTTATGATTTGGATCCTAGGGTTCAGGATTTGGGGTTTTGGGTAATGGGTTCAGGGTCGCGGTTTAGGGTATAGGATTTAGGGTTTGGAATTCAAGGTTTAGGGTTGAGGTCGTGGGGCTTAGCATTTAAGGTTTAGGATTTGAGAGTTAATACTATAAATCATAACGTTCGAGTCATTTGAAAACTATCAAACAAATTTTGATGCCTAAACTGACTTATGGGATTTGGGGTTTAGGGTTTAGGGTTCAGAGTTTGGAGTATTGGGTTCAGCATTTGGGCTTTCGGGTTTGCGAATTAGGATTCAAAGTTTAGGATATAGGGTTTGGACTTCAGCATTTACGATTTAGGTCCAAAAGCTAATACATAAGCCATAATGTTAGAGTCATTAGAAATTACAATCAATCAAGCATTAATGCTTAAGCGCTATGGATTTTGGGGTTTATGGTTACAAAAGTTAGCAACACATTAATCACAAAAGTTTATGGTTTACGATTTTGAGTTAATGTCAAACCCGAAATCACAAAAGTTGAACACTAGACCCCAAACGACAATTTTATGGTTTAGGGTTTATGTTTAGGGTTCAACCCTAAGAATAAAGTATCACCTGGATAATTGTAGTATGTAAAGTAAGGTTTGGCTTAGGTCTGAACCATAAGAATCAAGAACTAGGGATTAGGTGCAAACTCTGAGATTTAAGTATCAAGAACTATTGTTTATGACTTATGGTTATGTACAATGAATGTTAGTAACTCATGAGGATGTTATGGTGTAATGTGTTAGAAATAATAAACTTTACACAACCTTTAAAGTGTCAGTCAAATGCATTTTGGACATAAAAATAAAAGTGATAACCTAGTTTTCTTTAACAATATCCCTAGGTATGGTTATCTCATTTATAGGGTTAGCATATGAATGTAATATTGTTTTCATATGGGGATACGTGATTAATTAGAAAGACGCTATTTGGCAACTTTATAAGCTATTAGAACCTAGCACGTGTTGAATTCAATAATAATGAAATCATTTTAAAGAGCATCGATTATTGTCAAAGGTAAAATAATATTCGTTTTATCAAATAGTGAATTCATTTTTCATAAATTGTTTGATAGCATTTAGGCATTAAGGCTTAGCATGTTTGATAGATTTCGATGACTCTAACAGTATGGTTTATAGTATTAACTCTTAAAATCAAAATTCTAAAAGGTAAGCCCCAAGCCCTAAACCCTAAACCCTAAACCAAAAGGTCAAAACCTGTAATGGCCCGCCCGAAGGGGGCAGATGCGTCACCGTCATGGATGTCCGATTAGGAACAGCCACAAGGCTATTTAAACTTCTTAACCATAATTAACTTATTAATAGGTGATAGCAGTGGAAGCTCTTATCGAAATCTAATTAAAGTTCGGGCAAGGTAGTTCTAAAACATGCATTACATACATACTTAAACCGCATCCATAATGTTCTTACACATATGTAATCTAAAAAATACATCCATACTTACATTTAATAAACATAACTCATAACATAAACAAATAACGCGGTCTGCATTTCCAACTAAGATTCTTCGAAAATATTTCACTACTAGCTAGCTCTTTTAATGCTCTTGTGATCCCTTTTTGCTTTTAAAAACCTGAAAAATTGTGAGATCATGAGCTCCCCGATTCCAGTGAATAACCCATATCTTTCCTGTTGTTACACTTTGCACATTAATTGGTTAACACATAATTACACAGTACACGTATCTTATGATATATAGACAGAATATATCATATAGCATATAAAGGCGATAAGAGAACACACTTATGCTTTAGAAATCGAAATAAGCTGATATCTTTCATATCTAACACGTTCCCAAACTTCACAAAACACACACACATATTTATGTTATGAGATAGACAATTAAACTGACTTAGTCGTACATGTCCTATACCAGGTATGATTCAAGGACCCTCATTTTCACTTAAATCCCTAAACAAACTCTACTGTTAGTCTATTCACTAAATTAGTCATAATCGTCCCATACCAACCATATCCTTTGGACTCCTAGTCCTCACTGGAATCCAAAAGAAAGCAAAGCCTACTAAGTAAGCTAACTATCTGTCCATAACCATAACTACCACATACATCAAAGCAACTTTCTCATAAAAGTTCTCATACTTGCCATAATATTTATTTAAGCATACTTATCAATCACACACACACACACACACACACACACACACACACACACACACACATATATATATATATTTCAAAATCAATCACAAGCTTACAGATATCCTGAATGATCCTTCAAATCCAAAATCCAAATCCAAGCCAAAACCAATTTCATAACATATCCAAAGTCCAAATCCAATCCAAAACTAGTTTCATAACATATAACATATCCTTAACTGAATGCAAAACTTTTTAGTTTATGGAAAATCAACTCATGACTCATACAAAGAACCATCACAATAAAGGGGTGACAACTGACAAACACATCCTGGTGGCCCAGTTACGGCTCATTCATATGGTACCAACTAATGGTGGACCAGCCGCAACTCATTCATATGGTACCAACTAGACACCCAACGCTCTAAAATATGTAGAGGTCCTCAAATTATAAACTGATGAATTACATTCACATCCCGGAGTATCAGGGACCCATACAGCTTGCAAATAACACAAACTGAAGAGTTAATTGGCGGACCGGGCAGTGCCCACTCAAGATACCAACAAACGACTCACACAGCTCTAAACACAAAGACAACTACTTCTATGGCCATAGCTCTAGAATGCTCTGTAATAGCCTCAGTCAAGACATGAACCTTTTTCCCAAAAATATAACTTATTGAAATCGTATAATCCATATATTCACAATTTTATTTTCAAAGAAGCTCAATTTCACAATATTAACAAAAACATAATCAAAATAAGGCTTAATTCCACCCAAAATAATTTTCACAAACTTCTAATAATCCATAACAATCCCTTATTGCTTCAACTCCTAAAATCATCACAAATATGATCAATATATAATTTATGCATATGAACAACCCGTAATTACACTAAATATGCCAATTTACTCATAAATTTATAACGCAAAGATCTTATTTCCAAAATTCACAAAAATCTGCATAAAAATACCAAATATCAATAAGAATATACCATATAATTTTCAAAATTTTCCAATAAGCCAATCCTCCACAAAAATTGAAACAACACTCGAAGTTATATGTTGAAACAGAACAGTTGCAATCAAAAATCCATAACTCATGAAGCACACTCCTAAAATTCACAAAAATTTCCATAAACAACATTATAGAGAACCTATATTAAAATTTCTAGAATTTTAGGCCAAGCAAATAGTTTCCAGAAAATTCAAACAGCAACCAAAGTTTGCACTAAAACGTAACAGTTCTAATCAAAACTTCATAACTCATGAATTAAACATCCAAAATTAATGAAAATTTACCTAAAATTGCCTAATAATATATATATTCTATAGTAAAATTTGTACAAGTTTTCTCCAACTCAATAACTCAAGCATCATCCGAATTTTCAAGCATCATCCGAATTTTCACACCACAAAACAGGAAAATTTCAATCAAAAATGCATAAGTTACAAACCACATATCCAAAATTCACACAAATTTACGGACAATTGTAAGACATAGTGACGAACCTACAGTAAAAATTTCAGAAGTTTTCGCAGCGCCAATAATTCACAAAAAATGAAATAGTGGCAGGATGTGTGCAAAATTCGAAAATTCAACCTCTATTTTTGTATTCTCTTGTTCATCCAATACCAATAATCAATCCAAAAATCCATAGTTCAGATATATATGTATAAAATCACAACATAAATATCAACCCACAACATTCACATAACCCTAAAATCACAAATCACGAATACAATTTTGGTTGTGGGTTTCTAACAAATGAATTTAGAGTTCTAATCTATAAACTTTAAAACATCAAATTTATAGCTTCAATTCTCAATTGATTTCCCAAATTCAACCATAAACCTTCAAATTAATCTTTTCCTAATCAATTTTAAGGGTAGAGAAGGTAAAAATTACTCACCTTAATTTGATTTCAAAACCAAAAACCTTAATCTTCTTCTTCTTCTTCTTCTCCTCCTCCTCCTTTTCTTCTCTCTGTGCATGGTGTTTGAGTTTGGGGGAAGAAAGCAGAGAAACCCCCTTTCCCATTGGATAAATATCACGTAAATAAAACCCGCTTCCCCCTTCCCCCTTTTCTTTTTCCTTTTTTTTGGGGTCAAGCCTTTTTTTACTCTTTCTTCCATTTCTTTTTTTTTTTTTGGTGCACAATTACTGCTAAATGAATAACATTTTCTAATCACTCCCAAAAACGTAATAATAATAATAATAACATAAACACACACATGTGTCTAAAATAAAATAGGTACAAAATACACATAATTTACATATTGCATATAATCCAAAATAAGTAACAAAAATTTCGGGGCGTTACAAAACCTAAATCCCAAGCCCCAAATCTTGAACCCTAAACCCCAAAGCCCAAATCCCATAGCCACTAGGCATTAAGGCTTATTTGATAGTCTTGCAGTGATTCTAGCATTATGGTTATAGTATTAACTGTTAAGCCCTGAATCTTAAATCGCTAAACCTTAATCCCTAAACCCTAATCCTAAACGCTTTTTGGAGGGAAAATGATTATTTACATGACATTTATAACTAATTAGTCTCCCATTGCGACATATATGATGACTTGTCCTTATATACCTCAAAATCCACCTAAGTTAACCTAGGTAATTTTGCATACATTTTCAGGTTAATGTATACGTTTTATTATACTCATAATAATAACAATAATAATTATTATTATTATCATCATTATTATTACTATTGTTGTTGTTGTTGTTGTTGTTGTTAATGTTGTTGTTGCTATTGTATTTATTATTATTATTACACTAGTATGCTAAAAATACATGTCGGTTTTTTCATTGACTTGTTTACGTAATTATCTTTTCTTTTTTTATTATCTCTTTTCATAATAGTAGACTACTTGCTTTAGAGTTTTAATTTATAATTATTTGAAATGATATTATAAATCTTCATCAATGATTTATAATGAGTTTTTCCCCCTCTTTTTTGAGTTTCTTAAAAGAGAACCAATATCTGAGAGACAATGAACAAAAATTGGCGAAATTATGTAATTGTCTAAGATGTACTTTGAACCTGTAATGCTACTATGCTATTATCAATTTTTTCGAGTTAGGTAAATAAGAGTTATGATACATAATCAAATTGTTTCCATAAATATATAAAATATGTGTACTTGACATAATTGAATATTTTCATATATATACATATATATATATATATATATATATATATATATATATATATATATATATATATATATATAAATATATATATATATATATATATATATATATATATATATATATATATATATATATATATATTGGTGTGTGTGTGTGTGTGTGTGTGTGTGTGTGTGTGTGTGTGTGTGTGTGTGTGTGTGTATGCAGATTGGCTACCAAAAAGTTCAATTAAATCATTGAATTTATATAAGAACTCTCTTTATGTTTCAATTCATCACTTATGTAATAAGATTTGTTAATTTTAGTATAAGTATGGCTTTTTCCCTTACGATGTTTCACTTGAATTTATGATTTTTGTTTGTGCATTCCAAATTATCATCCCCAAATATTAGATGACCTCCTTCAAAGAAAAAAAAAAAATTACATGAGCCATTGGATAGACGTTGAAGGACCAAGATTAAAACAATTTTTTTTTTAGTTAGAAGAAAATAATCTTTCCATTAAAAAAAATTAAGAAAGAAATACACAATCTCTTAAAAGAAATACACAATCTCCTGATGTGGTTGCACGTAACCTCTTAATCCCATCATCTGCGTTAACATTTCCCATGGCAATGCTACCATTAACAATCATAGTGCTAAGTGTGACCACTCATATGGCACTTGAATCAACCACCCACCGCCAGCATTCCAGCCCCATTGCCACCCACTCACTACCTTTACCCATTCTCTTTTTTTGACTACAACACAGCAAGTGATAGATACCCTTGTTTGAAGTCTTGCTTTGACCTCCACTTCACTACTTCTCAATTGCAAATTTCGTTGTCGCTATGTGCCACTGTGGGGACAAGGGGGTAGGATTCTGTAAATTCAACCACTTAAAATTAAATGCTATGTTTAAAATATAAAGTGAATTCTCTGGTGCCTACTTCCTCTAATTATTTCCACTTCTCTAATTAATTAACAATATGGTTAAAAAAAGTAAATTAATTAACAATGGGGGAAGATAGGGAGGTTGGGAGGAGGAATATGGGGGAGGAGCATAGTCGAAGGATGAGGGAGGAAAGACTATCGGGGCAGAGGATGAGAATAGCTTTAGGGTAATTTAGTCAATCTAATCCTTTGCCTCTTGCCGGATAGGACCCACATAAAACAACACCCAGCTAAAAAGAGGAAACCTTTCAATAGTTAGAAAAAAAATCTAACACCTACTAATA
>JAKOGI010002732.1:0-25000 GCA_029747015.1 Carnegiea gigantea
AAATCAAAATTGGCAGTTTTAATGGTCCACAATGAAGATCCAATCTAACCGCAGAATTACCCCCACAAAGTTTACTTTGCAGTTGCCTTCCAAGTTATTTCACTCTTCAAGATGATCAATCTTCTTTTCAATGCTCATGACCACAATGAATCAATCAGTGAGGAACCCACACCAAATAGACTCAAACCAGATTGCTCAACTTATTTTTTTTTTTTTAAAAAAAATATGCAATCCCCCAACACAATTTAAAGTGAATTCTCGGCGGAATTAGAAGGCCACAACAAACAAAATAAGACCCAATCTATTGGCCATAGCTTAAGCTCTCCAAGACACTGTAACAATTAACAGAAATCCTTTAGCAAGACACCAAGAGTCCCAATTTTTCATTTTGGAGAAGCTCACATGGCTATTATTAATGTTTGCTTCCTAAATACACCAGCCTATCTGTTGATTGGTTGAATTGAACTGAAATACTTCATTGAGACCCTTCGAAGTCCCAAATTATGGGCTTTCAAGCAGCTTAAATGGGTATCATCACGCACAGAGCTCAGAAAACATAAGAGATGACGCTGAGTTTTGTTCTCATGTACACCCAGAACATACTAAATCGACTACATTACTTTCAATCTGTCCCAGAAGAAAACGTAGTCTTCTATGATCAAGGGCACATGATTCTTCTGTTTCTACACACCTCATTTGACTATTACAATACCCCCCAAAATCTGCATTTGTTAAATTCCACCGCCTATATAACTGGACTATAGAGATGGGGATAAAAGGAAGTTTCACCCTATGTCAGGAAGTTTCACCCTATGTCCTAACGTTGTTGGTGGACTCAAGCTACAAATTTATGGGCTATTCTCTCGGTCACCAGCAGAGAAATATACGACAAATTCTTTCAATCTTTCTCAAAGGTTTTTAGTATCTAAACACCCCCCCTCCCCAAAAAAAAAAAAAGACTTAGAACAGCTACATGCCATAGTAAACACTGCAAGTACCTATTGTTAATAAGTCACTAAATAGCCATCCATGTGGATAAATAACAAAACAAATAAAATACAATTAGAAGTCTTTCACATGGGTACCTCCTGTCATCATATTTGAATCTGGATTTTCATCACTGGAGCTGGCGTCTGGAAGAAACTTCTCAACGGTGTCATCAGATTTTGCATTTCTTTCTTTCATCAATTGCAGAATCCAAGGGTGATTGCATATCTATCAATAACAGGGCAATTATTAGTATCCATAGTTATCATAGATAACATTGAGACTTTAGTGGACACAATTGACTTATAGGTTTTCTGAACTCCCCCCCCCCCCCCCAAAAAAAAGTGGAAGATCTCTTGCATGGAAGTTAAGTTTTCTCCCACTAGATCACCAGCATTATTGCTATTCAGCATCATAGCATTGAAAATATCCAGTTCAGTTTTATGCAAACAGCAGCAATTATCCTATTTGATGGAAGATCTTACGCTTATTATGGGTACTCAAAGAGTGCATTCAATAGACACAAAGGGGGTACCACCCATGTACAGCAGATATTACGCTTACTCCAGTAAGCTAGATATTCCGGTCAACAACAAAGATAGGAGAATATGTATGAATTCAAAAAATAGGACACTCAGTGACATAGAAATACAAGTAAGAATCCATTTTGTCATTCCATACAAACTAGGAAGGAAGAAGGGGAGGCAATGTACATGCAAAGGGGCAGATCCACATGGCTCTAAAGTGCTCCTAATGGTAAATTAAATGCATTATTTATGCATTACAATTCTATGATTTTGGATGAAATGTTTGATAACTGACTCAGGGGACTCTACAAGATAAAGGGGAAAGACAGGACAAAGGAAGTTGTGTTTAACGAAACTGTGTGTGGCTTCAGACTCTAGAGTATCTCTAGTGGATTGAAATGGTTCCTCAACAACTTCTATATTATCTAAATCAATCAGAGAATTCACCAATTGCAGAGTAAAAAGGTTAAATACACTTTTGTGGAAGTAAATGATACCTGGGCCAAGACCTGGTACCCAGCAAAAAAGCATTTTTTTGTAATTCCGTCACAGGAAGCCTTGTAACTGCTGAATCCATGAACATCAAGAAACTTTTTGTATAATTTCCTTTGTAGCGAAGAAAGCTTCACAGCAATGACAAACACAGTTTTAGGAGGCAAGTCCTTCTTCACCACACTCATATCCATTCTTTGGACAAACCCTTTCAATTGCTCATATAGAATATGCGACCTCTGATTCATAATTCTCACATCTTCAGCGGTGGAATTAGCATGTTGACCATTCTCTATAGGATTCTGGAACCTGCAACGCTAAAGAATGTCAACGAAAAAAAAAAAAAAAAAAAGTCGGTGAAGAAACACAGAAAACGAGAATGGGAGAGGAAAAGTACGTACCTATTGCGAAACTCATGCATGCTTCCCAGAAATCCTTCTCTCACAAAGTCAACCATCTGTTCCAGCAAATAATCAGGAGTCTTAGCCCGAGAATAATATGATAACCAGATGCAGAAATTTGCAAGTAAGCACGAGATCACTGACACAGTAATATTCCATAAGGTTGTTCTGAAGAGGTGACCCAGTCAAAGCAATCCTTCTCTGGCATCTCACTTGCTTCAAAGCTTGTGTGGTATCTGCCCTGGTGTTCTTGATGATATGTGCCTCATCACAAACAAGAATATCAGGTCCTTCCTGGGAAAGCAGACAGGTTTTTTTATGGCAATCAATTAAAACAAAATAATAAAGCAAATATGAAAGACATGGAGCTCATGAAGAAGGAAGAGAGAGTTAGCTGGGGGGAAATGCAAGTCATTCAGCAAAGAGTGATATGTTCATGACAATTGCAACTCCAAGAAATTTATTCGGAAACAACTATAACTAGTATGAGAGTGAATATGGCAGAACTGATTACTGCTGATTTGCATGATGGTGAAAACAAAGGAAAGACAGGCATCTACAAGATCTAAGATCCATATCAAATGCCAGGGATGTCAATTACCACCCCCCCCCCCCAAACCAAAAAAAAAACAAAAAGCCGTACAACAGGGCACAAGCATGAGAATGTTAAATGATATAGAATTTTGCCATTCCTCTCATAATTCGGAACGGCCTTGCTCTGGATGATAGAAAATGAGAACAATAGTATACACCTAAACATGCCCACACTTGCAGATTCATTGTTGTGCTAGTTTAAGAACAGGGACAGCTCAAGCCTCATATGATCTAGAAAATGTGAACATGATTCTACAGCAAAACGAAATCCTCCTCCTATAAAATGTTTTCACTAAATCTTGTTTTGTGGGGCTCTTGGATTCAGCCTCTCTACAGGCAGGGATGCCGATAGAGGTAAAACTGCCTACATCTGGATCTCCCCAGACCAATAGAAGTGGGACCCACACTGAGAGGAGGAGGTGGTGGTGGTGTTGTATTATTCTACAGAAAAACGAAACACAGAAACCCCCTACCCCCAAGAAAAAGGATGAAAGGTCGGCAACAAATGACAATTACCTGAAGTGCACTGCAGATTTCTCTGGCTGTTTGACGATCCTTGACCCTCTTTCCAAGTGATAAGTTTCTAAACGCAGTATAACCGATCAAGAATACACCACCCTTGGTTCTCCACTTTGTTAGCAACTCCGCTCTCTGGTCCCTGCCCATTATGCATTTATAATGACATCGGTAATCAGAAAGAGGGTCAACTCAAGAGTCAAATAAATAAACAAATAGAAAAATAACTAACATTTAAAAACCAAAGCGAGGTATAACATCTTGTATGCCTCAATTGACAATTTCTCAGAACACAATTCCAACAGAAATATTTTCAGAGTAAATATACACTCTGGTTGTAGGTTTTTTTCTCATTTTGAAGCTATCCTAATACCAAGTGAGTGAGAAGTAACAGTCTCGGCAGGAGAGCACTGACAGTATCCTGGGGGGCTCTGATATTTGTTATCACTGGATGCAATAGCCAAAAAAACAATTGCGTCGTATTTTTATGCGCTCTTCTATGGACAACAATTCATCCGACAAAACATCTTCCCGCAATTAATAAATGATATAGCATATCAGGCTCTCTATGCTACTCAAACTCGTCATTCCAACTTACCTACCTATGTTGCACACTCAACATTCCAATATGAATACAGACACTCGAGCCTTCACTTTAGGCTAAAAATGCATGAAGGTTTTGAAAGATGGCAAGTCCAACACCAACATCCATGTTAGACACTATGCACTTTGACATAGGTATGACATACTGAAAGTCCTATAGACAGATTTTGGGCTCATTTTGAGTTAGCAAGTTGTGATTGAGTTCTGCCGTTATTATTTTTGACCTAAACCCCCTTTGTTCCAAAAGCAAGGTCCCCTGCAAATCCCGATGTTCTACATAGTCCTTAACATTCAATACATATAAACCAAGCCAAACCAATGAGAGATGTTTGAATGGTTCACCTCTCAGCCATATGACTATCACGTTATCAGTTTGCTCATTGATTATACTTGCCTACAGGATCAGGTGTTCATGTCTGAGATAAAATAAGGCAAGTATAGACACATTAAGGATTTGTTTGGTAGGGGTGAAAATCATTTTGCCGGAAAATGATTTTCTTATTTTACGGTGTTTGGTAAAATAAGGAGGGTAAATTTATTTTCAAGGAAAAATCATTTTTCCTAGAATGAAGGAAAATATTTTCACTGTGAATGGAGCGTAAGTTGATTTTATGTTTCTTTGGCGCTCACACAGTTTCACATTCTTTCTCTCTTCCCTGTCTATTTCCTCGACACATGGTTCAAGTATTAAGATAGTGACATATAGTTCGAAGATCAAATTGTTGGCAGTAGGTAAGATAAAAAAAATTGATAAATGTACATATTGTTGCAAATTTGATATGAATGACACCACTATTGTAATATAATTCCCCAAAGAACAAAATATAAATTCCCATTTTTCTAAATGTCTTATTTTTGTTTTTTTGGCTAATGTGCCTCGTTTTAGCTTTTTTATTCATTTTTTGCTAATCAAACTCATTTTTCAGAAAATTCATTTCCCCTTTTACCAAATGATTGAAAATATGAATTGAAAATCATTTTACATGAAAAATCATTTTACATGAAAAAATAGTTTCTAAGAAAATGATTTTCAACCCTACCAAACACACCCTAAAAGTAAAAGCAAGGGAAAAAAAAAAAGTGGGGGTTGGGAACAACAACATAAATAAGTCTAAATTTGCAATGAGCCTCAACATGTGAGAGCAATTTAGACTTAGTTAAGCTTTAGACCTTGGTCTGTCTTCCAGCATATAAACACGAAGAGGCTTGAATTCTGTGGGTTCCCACTTCTTAAATTCCTGCCGCCAATTATGCAGCACATTTACTGGTGCAACAACCAATGCAGTTTTCAAACCTAAATCAACACTTCTCATCGCAGTGTACAAGAAAGCTATCACCTGAAAACAGAAATGCCAATGTTAGTATACACAGTCCTCTGCGAATCTTGACCTCCTCAAATGAAAGCCAAGCAAACAGGCCAGGGATCTTACAGGAAAATAGTCCAGAATTTCCAACAAGAAAGAAACTAGGAGTCAAGACACTTGACAAGGAAAAGATTTATGAAGGATGATACCTGAAAAGTTTTACCAAGGCCCATTGTATGAGCTAAGATACAACCTAGACCTTTATCCCCCGCCTTCACATTTCGGATGGACTGGATGATGTTTTCCCACATGAAACGAATTCCTGCAACCTTCAATAATATCACCAGCATGTTAATGAGAACAGAAGTCAAGTTTTTACAGAATAATAGTTGCAGTCTGAAATGGCTGGCTGCATAGTCACCAGCTGTGCGGACATAGTAGAGTAATATTACCCAAGAGCAAAAGCCAATAGTTTCAAGCACAAAACAGTGAGGGGAAAAACACCTATCATGTAATGACACAATGAGTAAGGAAAATATACTGACAGATCGACAACTCAAATAAATACCTGATGAGTCTTCAGTTTAGCAGAGATGCTCGGAGGAATCCGGACAGCATCTTCACCTTTCTCCCTTACAACATTTACAATGTAACCATTGGATGCATCCCCAAGAACTTCAGAGCTAGCACCTTCAGGTAAACTTCCATTATAAGTGGATGAATTCACCATCATGGACATGCCTGAGAACTGCGCTTTCAGAGACTTGAGTCGTTCTTGACGCTCCTACAAAAGTCCGACAATAATAAAACCTTGAAGTCCATGCAAAATATGATTGAATGATTCCCACAATCACCAACTTTAAAAAACATAGAAGAATTTGACGAAAGAAGAAGAAGTATTTTCCAAAATGCAGCTAATACCTTTTCCATAGCAATTTTCCTCTTTGTCTCTTCCCCAAGTTCAGTATCATCAAGAATTCTTCGAATTTTCTTACTCTTTGTTTTCTTTGAGCTGAATAATAAACATGTAAATTTAAGTGACAAAATCCAAGACAAAAATGGCCAAATACTATATCACTTAAACCAGCAAAATGTAGAAACCGTTAATGGCCAAGAGTTTGCATCACCTACACGGAAAAAGAGGGGGGCTTCTCTTCAGCCAAATGACCGGATAAATGCAACAGAAACAGAGGATATGCAGCTCTGTCAGCTCAGATAATCATGAAACTCGGCAACAGTCCAAGTTTGCTAAATCCCTATCGACTAGAGTCAGTCACATACGGAACAATATTGACAGATTTAAGTGACCATTTGGCAACAATTTTAAGGATTGAAAATTTTAACTGCCTAAATTTAAGCTACCAAAAGCTCAACCACGCACAAAATATTCAGATGCATTCTTCCTACGATTGGCCAGAAACGAAAAATACCTAACCAAATGTTTTTTTTGGGGGGGGGGGGGCGCGAGCATGTTACAAGAAGCATTGCCCAGAAACCCACAATAAACTTCATATTTGACAGCATTCAACTGGCAAAAGACTGAATGAATAAGAAATAAGTAGACGTTTCGAGAGAACAGAAATTGAAAGTTCAAGGAACACATTAAGAGATCAATATACCTAATTGAAACACCAATATCTTCATCAGAATCATCCGTATCACTGTCAGAACTAGAACTTGTTGATTCTTTGGAACCCAAGGCTTTCTCAAGCTCCATGGTCAACTCCTGCAGAAGTTCTGGAGAGCAGCAACAACATTTCCAGCCATACAATTTTGCCTCTGACGAGCATTCAATTCCAATGTTCCTTTTCACACATGATATACAAAATAATTTTCTGCATGATCTACAGTTTATTAGGTCATTGCTGCATCCGCACCATGCACAATAACATTCAGAACAGTCACAATCCTGCCATACAAAATGTATTAGCATCTAGAAAAAATTTCCAGTCCCTCGTACAGAGAAATAAAGATTTAAAGGAAAATATGTCCAATATGCCAATATTCAAAATATATCTATAACTCAATTGCTTGTATGCCATTAGGACTACTAGCAAAATTCTGATGATAATGGCGCAAACCTTAAGGGCTATACGTATCGTTAAAGTAGGAAACTTAGATTTAATGAGTGGATGAACAAACTAGCAGAGCACATAACCTCTATCCTCCTGTAAATTCCAAGACAAGTATGCTTTATACAGTTAGCAAACAGGACTTTTCATATATCAGCTTAGATATGATTTACCACAAATTGCAGGAAATCTTGCACTTATTCCACGTGAATATTATTGCAGTTCCGGCTCGTACCTTCACAGTCATCTTCGCCTCAAAAGCACATTTGCACTCGCCACAAATAATTACTTTCAAAAGTGGATGCTGATGCACATCATCTGTAACTTTACCACAAGCAGTGCAGTGGAACTTTGCATGTATGTATTCATGACCATTTTCCTGACTGCTACATTGGTTCAACAACACAGCATCATCGCAATCAATAGAATCAGGATTATCTGCCAATGTTTGAGCTTCACCATCACTATCAGAAATGCAGGTCCGAATTCTCTTAGCATCATTGTCCACTTCTTCGTCATCACGTGAATGCTTGGAACCCTGGCTGGGTTCAGTTGACTGGGGAATCGACAGCTCGGAGGAACCACCACTACAATTGTTCTCTTCCT
Organism: Carnegiea gigantea; assembly: GCA_029747015.1. Classification (NCBI taxonomy): domain Eukaryota; kingdom Viridiplantae; phylum Streptophyta; class Magnoliopsida; order Caryophyllales; family Cactaceae; genus Carnegiea; species Carnegiea gigantea. The sequence goes on from JAKOGI010002732.1 coordinate 8,103, forward strand.
TAACGGCATCAACAGGCCATTCACAAGCATCAAGTGATTTAGCTTTCACACCTTCACCAGTTAACCGTTCTGCTGGACCGCAGTTCTCAGCAGAAGTTTGAATATTGTATTCCGTGACCCAGTCGACATCCAATGATTTCCCCATAGCCTTCTGAGAAAAAAACAAAAGAGATATACATCAAGCAAAAGGAAGATGGAAGACACAAAGTGAAACACATCAGCTATAGAACAGATAAAGACATGCACCATAGCTCCATTCCAAAACCTTTAGTTCATCTCAGGTGCAAATGAACTCCAAGTTTTCCAAATTCCAACTGTCCACAATTTAGATAAAAGAAAAATAAAGTGATGCATCAGCTATACAACATATTCAGACGTGCGCCCTGCGCCATTTCAAAGCATTCCATGCCAACTAGGTAAAAAAGCACTTCATGTTTGCAAACTGTGCCCAATTCAAAATGAGACAAAGAAGTATAGAAAGCCAAAAATCTCATACAAAACAAAACCAGGAAAAACAGTACAGGTTATCTATAGTTCTACAAAATTGAATTGTTTTGGAACATAGATATAGACTCCAGACATAATCACATACAAGGGCCCAAATTCTTAAAAATCTGATTAGTAAGTCACATTCTTCACGTTTCCTACAGGGGGATCCAGTGATAGAAGCAGAGAATCCATTACAGACCATACAATAGTGCAAACAAGAATTTTTCAGGCAAAAGACATGAAAAACAGCCACAGAAGCCTATTAATGGAAGTGTGGAACCAAAATTTTTCCGAACCCATGAAAGCACAAATACGATAATTTTTTATCATCCATGCTTAAGCATTCACTCATCGCATAATAGCCTGTCACTTGTAGGCCTAGGCCACAACAGAAAACAAAAATATAATGAGAACAAGTCACATAAGAAGGCCTGAAATATCAGATCCTTCAATCTCTTCTGCAGAAAAGTCAGAATTCCGACTTGCACAGTCTTCCGTCACAACCACGATGACTCAGTATTTGCAGTGTCGGGTTCATTTTTCTTTTCTTTTTTTAAAACCAAAAAACATCAGGTAAAGCATTAGGAGCAATGGCGACACATGTTGCATTTTGCTGCATAAGAATGTCTGTAGGTGACTGAAGATGCCCAAGTTCTTAGAATATAAACCAACTGGTCATCCTAGCCAGCCAGTCAGCTGCAGAATCACTCCCCAATTGTACAGTTAACAATAACTTCATCCCACTTTTGAATTAAAAAGTGCCTATCAAGGTAACTATATTACAGCAGGTATCACAGCGCCCAGCTTGGACTACAATACCCGGAGTCTTGGACTATTGCTACCATCCAGTCGCATTCCTGAACCGTAATTCAAGAGCTCATTTCAACCCCATTGCCCAGAGTTATACCCTCAGCCATGAGAACTACGGTGAGTACAAAGTAATGGAATGTGCCCTGACTAATCAACTATAATATCTGAATAACATGCCAGAAAGTTGGATTAACATTCTCATCACTTAGAGATCCTGCAGATTAATTTGCTTCAATTCTTGAAAGTTTTAGGCTCATACTGATACCTCCAAGATTAGTTTGTATTAAATCTCCCACTCCTTGGCACATTTCCTAACTGAAAGGGACATTCCAATTTTATCATCCAGAATTTTTTAAGTATCTATCAAGGAGCTTGTTAAACCACCCCAGTAGACTATGCATCTATGTATAGAAATACTAAATTGAACCCTGATTCTCAGCCCCAGCTCAAACAGGAAATCTACTCATACAACCTGAGGAAAACTGGTCCATTGTCTCCTGCCCCATACTGCGTGGAGGAAGGAACATTCAACATCTACACTCATGATGTCATCCCGAAGACTGCATATAAGCCTAACTTTTACTGCTTCCACAGGAAAGTTTTGATCTTAGCCTCTTAGGCATAACATCCAGCTCCCAAATCCTTTAGAGTATTATTTATTGCCAATAAAGATTCTGTGCAACTATGCACCTGTCACTGCAAAAATAAGACCATGTGCAACCAACAGCTCACTTTAGCTAGCAGTTTATGGTGACACCGTATATAGAAACCAGAAAGACACCTTTTGTCCCTTTTCTACTGTTAACACTGCAATAAAAAAATTCCACCAATGACTCTTCCATTCTCATGAATCCTTCAATTTTACGGCTGAAAAGATAATCTTTCAACATAGACTTCGCACACATGTTTCGCACCCAAAATTTATTGGATTCATAAAAAAGTTTCATACCAACATAACCAGACAGGGTTTAATGTCTCCTTCGTTTAAAAAGGTTCCAAGGCACACAAAAGCGCCAAGGATCTTGGGCCCAGACTTCCAGGTGAAGGGATGGTCTTCTGGACGCAAGGTGCACTTTTAGTACAAAATGCTTAAAATTTTTAATCGGGAGATACATTTTACCCAAATAAGTTGTACACTTGCATTAACATAATGATTAGAAACCAAATAACCATTAAAAAGTTCAAAACATTGCCAAATAGCGTACAGTGCAATAAAACTGTGTCATTATTTACTTAAACAGGAAATCAAAATGCTTAAAAAGTAAGAAACAACCTGAAATAATAGCAAAAGGTTTCTCAATTTTCCAAGCCTATCCCTATGCATTCCCCCCCCCCCCAAAAAAAAAAGAAAGAAGAGTATTGTAGACTTACTCTCAGCCTGAAGCACAATGGCTGCAAAAGGGGGAAAAAAGCCGGGCTGAAGAACCAGACTGATTCACAAGTAGGAATAGAAGGAGAAGAGCCAAGGAGGAGGAGGAAGAGGAAGAAGAAGAAGAAGAAGGCCAAATCGGGGTTTGAACACTTACCCAGAGGTTGCCGGCGACAATTACCTCCAAGGATGACCCAAGACCAACGTTCACCCATGACACAAGGGTAGAAGGCGGTCCTGTGCTTGATTCCTTTGCAATTTAGGGTTTCCAATTATAGTTTGCAAGTTTGAATTACAAATTAGGGCTTCAATCTAAGGGCTACATGCACCAGATCTGCTACAATTCATTGAGGTCTTTGGCTCGAATTACTCATCTATGGCCTGAGTAAGGCTCAAACTACTCATGTATCGGTTAGTAAGTCTCAATTTGGAGAAAATTTGACATTTTGATCATCAAGTTAACAAATCTCTTTCTTCAACACCCAACCTCTAGCGAACGTCTGTTAGACGCACAAAGCGCAGCACCTTTGCCTCAGGGGAGACGCATCAGAGGCGTGCGCTATGGGGCTTTTCGATTTCACTGCACTTGACCCACTGCAATGCCCACCGCACTCGCCTAGCACCTCCCTGCGCCTAGGCTCGCCCTGGTCGCACTTTTTTAATTAAGAATATCCGCACCTTTCCGATCCTCCAACCCTTGCTGACAGCAGGTTGACAACCTTCATTTCCAACCCACGCAATCGGGGGCCATTCTGTGTCTTGATTAGAATTCTACCCAAAAAAGATTCTACTGACTCTATAACTGCCTAAAATTACCTTACTCAAGCCGAGATACTGAATGGGAGGTCGATGGGAATGGCTTCAAACTTTTGGCTGAATGAGAACTGTCGATCCAGCTCTAGAACTGCTTTCAAAAGTTTACTCCTACAGGAGGGGCTACATCAACCCAGACCTGACAGGTTAACTTATACAATTTACAAGTAAGTCACAACCCTAAATCCAACCTCGGCGAGAGTTTCTTAATCAAGTGACATTTTAGCATAGATATTTCCTCACCAGATGAGAATAGGCTTAATTTTATCCCCACTAACCCAAATAGCCTAAAATAAGAGGGGCAAAAATGTCAAAATTTCTCTGAAAATTCACAGAACCTCCCCTAGATCCCCTCATGCCAACCCTTACATCTGCATGAGACAGAGCTCAAGGTGCATTGAGATTTGATTCAGAGGCATAAAGTGTGCATGATATTAAAACTGGGTGTGTTAAGCTCTGGATACCAGTTGCTAGAATTCGGAACTAAAGAAACAAGCCAAATAATCTTAGTTACAGTATAAGTGTAATGTAGATCATGTGCATTACTTCACAGTAATAGCCAATCATCAGAACTCTAATAGCAAGAAGCAAGTTAATTTACTTTTCTGTTCCTCTGCTTTTGCATCCGCTGCTTTAAACGAAGATGACGCTTTCGATCAACACGTACGTCATCTTCCTCTCTGACCTGCCAATATATAAAAAAGTAATGATAATCATTACATTTAGCCTGAGTTACGTGCAGCAACTACATTATGCATCTTCTTATACCAGTGTTAATTCCCTCTCAGTACCTGTCCCTGTTTTTCTTTTTTCCTTTTTTTTGGGATACGGAAAGAAACTAAATTTTATATATCATGATAAAAAGGTTGGACAAGAAGCTAGCAACCTATAAAAAGACTACATGCAGAATGATGGAAGCTATGCACAAAATCAAAAGAAGAATGGCAAAAGCTCCCATTATTCCACGCATAGAGGAACTTGATAGGATTTAAGTACAAAGTGCAGAAAAGAGGCATCTCCAGTTCTCCACACACTCAAAGAATCTTTTGTTTCTCTCATGCAAAAAACTCCAAAAGATCAGATTATCTTCTCAAGATCTATTCTTGCTTACTCTTTTCTTTTCCATGTTTGTACTTCCCTAATCATATTATTGATTGGCATTGGTATCACTAAATTCGAAAAAAGGAAGTTTTACTTACACCACTTCCACTTTTCAGAAGCCACCACCTGTAAATCCAAAATAGTCCCTTCACACGATCACTAATATAGCCAAAATATTTGTTCATATCAAGGTTCAGATCAGAAAGTGAATATCAGGCGTTCCCTCCTACAAGACATGGACACTGATATAGAGATATGACTCGTACGAGACAGCGACGCGACGCGACATGATTTTTCAAAAAGTTAAGATATAACACATATAATGGACAGTATTGATGAAAAATATTTATTTAATCACTTGCATGTTTGCAGTTCATTCTATCTTTTAAGCGTTCAAAGGGGTCGTGTTTAAGCTGGAGCACTAACAGATTGCTCATAGCGTGTAACCCTCTATAACTTTCAATAACAAAACACAATTTCGTTTTATCATTTATGATTCAGGCATGCGTTTGAACCCAATTTCTTTGTACCATTTGTGCATTAGGCATGCATCTGAAAGTGTGCAGAAAGTAACCGAAAGTGTTAATGTCCAAAACGTGTCCGATGCAGACACGTGAGGTCATGGATAGTGTCCATGCTTCTTAGATACTCCCCCCTTTAGAACAGGGGGAATTCCCAACAACGTAATGACATCAAAATGTACTCATAAGCAAAGCAGAGAAAACCTTTTTATAGTTCTTCCTTTGTGCTTCAGACAGAACCAGCTCTCTCTCATTTGCTATAGCATCAGCAATAAAGGGGTCACTTGCATCATCATCAACCTCATCAATCTCTTCAACCTAAAAGACAGTGACATCAGAAACCAAAACATGGAGAGCATAAAATACACATTAATTAGAAACACACACGAAGGAGAATAGAGGAAAAACTCTTGTAGGCCTCAAATAACCTCAATTCACAGAAGCCTACTTAAAGGACAATCTTGAAATTTCTATTTCCCAAGCAGGACTCAATTGATGCCTCTTTTACATATTTTTCAATGGATACATGTATTCATAAAAACTATAATCTAGCTACAACTTATAAGTGAAAGTTTTATCTTCAAGAAAGTTTCATTAACCTCACAACTCCATAGGGGGATTACAACCACAATAAAATTTACCTGTTCTTTTGGGGGAAGGGGGGATGGCTGAAAGATAAACTAACAAAAACTGAATACTTAATTGCACAAGACATTGCAGTTGGAGCCTAACAATAGACATTGAAAACAAAGGGCAAGCATGAAAATGCCAAAAAGGATTCTTTTCCCTAAATAAATAATAAAAATGATTATAATATCACGCCTAGCCCAACCCAACGCAAAAACGAAAGATCAAAAAGCAGTAGTTCCTTCCTTCACAAATCCTTGGAATCAAAGATCAAAGTGGCCACGGCATATGGAGGTGTACCCCTTATGAAGTTGCAACAAAAGTGAGAAAATCTAAAGTTGCTTCCCCAGCATCTCAGAATATAATCTACATTCGTTACAGTATAATTCTTTTTGTACGTAGAACAACAAATTTATTGTAACCAAAAGACGACAAATTAGCTCTTTCATCCAAGGTCCTATTTCCATTACTCATGCAGGTATGATCCAATCAAATCTAGCATTTGCAGTAATCTTAGAATTTTTACAAGCCCAAATATAAGTTTCCACTAGAATACAATTCAAACTTCAACATTGGATTCAGTAAGGTACCCCCCCCCCCAAAAAAAAAAAGGAAGCAAGAAGGAAGCCCCTTTGTTCAAAGGAATCTAATTTAGATTGTACTCGAAGTGTGCTTTTGAAATGCTGCTATTTTGCCCAGACAAGTGCAAGCATTCAATTTTGCTTTTTTGAGAAGATATCCCATGCATCGAAAATACTTAAAAATAACTAGTGGCTTTGCTTCTTTTAATTTTTTTGGATAAGAAAAAGGTAAGATACTAATACATAGCACTTTTGCTTCTTTTCAAAACCATTAATAGTATTAGTATGTCTCACCTAAAAGCATGGTACGGGAAACAGGCAATGGCAAATCTAAACGAAGCCCTAGTCTCACACCCATAAATATGTTTAAGCACTTAATTAGTTAAGTTGTTCATAAAATGGGTACCGACATATATGAAAGTCCATAAAAACTCTGATAATTCTGAATTTTGGCGTACAGAATGAGCATAAAAAGTGGAGCTCACACAACACCAAGCTTATAAATAAGGCGTTCTGAATGCGCTATTAAGATATAAAACATATACCAGCTGCACTTTAATCCTGCCTTATGTACGCAATTCATATCGGACATCTGGAGGTTGTCTTCTTTATGCTTAAGGTCGCATGACATAACCCCTACAGCCCCTTCAGCCAAACCCCAGAAAAGAAGGGAAAGTAATATTTACCTGTATTGAATATAGACAAAGAATATTTGGAAAACACTATCCTCAGTCTAATCTTTACAGGACATTCAATAATGCAATATATCTGACCCAAAGAAGAAAGAGAGCCGAAAGTGGTAGAGGTGGTGGAAAATATAAATCAAGTAATGCTTATGGATAATTAAAACTACGAACAGAAATATTGCCACTCGAAAGCGCAGATAAGAAGTAACCAATTACCTCATCCACTCCAGGAAATTTAATTCCCATAGCTGCAGCCTGCTGAGGAGTACTAGCCAAGTATACCGAAGCCCATTGCTGGCTACCAAAGGAAATGCCCTCTGTGGATGGATGATGAGAAAATAATTTGTTGAAAGAGCTCCAGTCCACCTCTCCATTCTCCGCGGAACCTTTGCCACTGTCATTACCAGCCACCCTTTTCCCAAGATATCCACTAGCACCCTCCTCCAAAATTTTACCATTTTTGCTGTAATGCAACAATACGTAATCAACTATAAAAAAGCAATTCATGCAATATCCAAATAGTCAAAATGCCATAGGCCAGGGACCACCTCCTGACAGGCCTGAGGGTCTGAAGATGTTTTTCAGCATCTTTAATTGATTCTACAGCATCACTGGTGATTTCAGAGCCTACCCAGTGTGTCCTTTTCTTCCAGGCTTCTGTGCAACAACCATTGGGAGCCTGGCTCTCGATCCATTTATAGATGCTCGGTAGATCAATACCAGCACCATCTAGTTGCTCCTATAAGATACGAGCCCGTACTTAATTGCAGCATAATGAACACAAAAAGTAAACCCATCAAAAGATACCCTTTTAAGGACAGTACTAGCACCATCTAGTTGCTCCTATAAGATAAGAGCCTATAATTAATTGGAGCATAATGGACACACAAAGTAAAGCCATCAGAGGACACCTAACAAAAGGAAGGAAAGTAAATTGCTGAGGTTTAACTCAATAACACAGTGGATTCACTCTATCACACAAGTTAATTCCTAACTTCTATCTATCTTACACATGGGCATAAGAAAGAAGTTCGTTCATTAATGTATTGGCCCGAATTTGGTTAATTGATATTACATTGCTTTCCTTCTATCAAATCACGATTTTTTTAATCCATAGACATTGAAAAAAAGTACCTCGGAGTATCTTATTTCTTCGTGTTTTGATTTCTATGAAATTTCTTCTTTGCAACAGCTCATAAAAATTGTCGTTTTGGACAATGCACATGCAGCAAGCCTCTTGTTTTAGAACTTCAGAAAAAATAATCTACATGGACCTAGACACCTAGCTGTTCTAACAAAAAGAGAAAAGAGAGGCAAGTAGGCAACTTGTCCCTTTTTGCTCTCAATTACAATGGACTAAATCAAATGCTTCCATTAAGCGCTGTAATTCTTCATTGTGAAGAGGCCCAGGGATGAATGGGTATTACATGAACGTTCTAATCTGTACTGAGGATGGGCTTTCTATCATACAAGACGACAGAAGGACCTAATGCGTAGAGTGGTTTAAAGCAGAACTCAACCAGGTGGTGATGTTGTTGAAACCAATCATTCCTTGGTCTGCTTTTATTGTGCAAAATTATAACTAAGGATCATAGCACTAAACCCCCCCTGGATTTGTTGATAAGATTACTGTACAGAGCTTGAGGGCATGATGGTTTTTTGTAATGGTCTCCTTTTGTATATGGTTGACATCCCCTTCGTATCTTCTTAATACATCGTTTGATTACTTATCAAAAAAGCACCCCCCCCAAAAAAAAACAAATACAGACACACACATAACCCAAAAAAAGAGAGAGAGAAAGGATGATATTCAATTGGTTAGAAAAAGAAACATATTGAAAATGAGGCACTGATTAATAATTTTAAGCAAAAAGAAGATAGGTCCAGACCAATAAATGAGCACCCTCAGTTTCAAGCTCATTAAGTGACGCCTCCCACTCTTCTCTAAATGTTGCCATTTCATCTGCCACAGCCTTCTCCAACTATCCAAAGAAAAAGAGGTATAAGCAGAAGTTTAACAGAAGGAAGTCATCTCAGATTTATTTATTTTTTTTTTTTAAATGAGCAATCAAAATATGTATTAGGAAACCAAGAAGATGTCACGCTTGTGAGACATATTAGCCAATAACAAAATACTGACATCATCTACTTGAAGATTTTCTGCCAATTCCCGTCTTACGTCCCTCTCAACTTTCTCCAGGGACTCTTTTTCGAGCGCTTCTTGGGCTTCTGCTGCCTGAAAAATGGAAATCAGAAAGCTGAAGCAAGGGGCCAAAAAAAAGCCAGATACATTGAATCTCAAAGGAAAAATGCAAGCATGCTGAGACAAATAGTACCTTACTCTCAACTTCCAGTAGTTCAGCTATTAATTCTTCTATTTCTGCTTCAGTTAAAGGCGCCTGAACAAAAGTATCCCATATCAAATGGCAAAAATATACTTCCAAACTCACCAAACATACACACTAAAGTTTGCAAACTAATGTTCACTGGCCTCAAATTGCGATCCATCTTCCGATGCCTCTTCTTCATCCTCATAGCTCAGGTCATCCGAAAGAGAGTCCTCCACAATCTCTTCTATACCTTCCACTTCCTCGCCACTATCTTCCATCTGATTAGGTTTCTCCTCCACCTTCTTATCAGATTCATGCAGAAGAAGGCGGCAACCAGTCAATAATCATATGGTGTGTGTCAGAAAACACGATTATACAAGACCTTTTTCTTTTCTTTTCTTTTCTTTTTTTTAAGAGATGGAGACGAACTAAATTCTGAGCAAATGCGCATGTTTTTCCCCCGTAGCAGCTGATAAATCATTAAATAATAACCACGGAAAAAAAAAAAGGACACTTTTGAATGAAAGCCATAATTCTAAAAGAAAATCCCATCAATTCTATGACCATGTATTCTCTTTTGCTTTCAACTTTGTTGGAAATTTTTAATCATTCCCACAGCATACATTGTTTAATAACCCTTCTTGGATACATTTTCTGAAACTACGCATTATTAGCTTCAATCTGGATTGTTACAGATTAAGACCCATAATAAGGTTATGTCAAGTGAAACAACAACTGAAAAGGAATCCCATATCCTCTACAACTCACATAATTTAGCTTCATTTGTTTCAAGTCCTGAAGCACATATCGAAACCCAATTAATGACCATTAAGTTACAACTGGAAGGAAGGACACTGATAAAACTGCTTTGAAAATAGAAGATGACCATGAGACACAGTTATTGCTGTTCAAAATTGGATATAGCAGTCTTGTGCTTGATCCAGTTACTTCTATTTCTCTTTGGTAATTCAGTTTACAATAAGGCACAACAGAGACCGATTTCATACATCCTTTTCAGTATCTTTTGGACTCCTCAGACCCCCCCCCCCCCCCCCCCCCCCCAAAAAAACATCCCAAGCTAAAACACTATGCGGCGATTACTCGATAATCAAGGAAAATTATCCTGAAGGAAATGACTTGTGCTGAATGCAGATAAACAAACCAAATGTTATGATTATAGTAAAGGAGCATTCCTCCGTGAATTCCCATAACGATGATTACAGACAAAACAGCAGAAAGAAACGGAGACCACCCGAACTGACGCAGTTACAGACACTAACATAGTGAAATTGGGAGTATAAACAAACCCTAAAAAATGCAAGAGTGAGGGCAAGAGAAAAGCCACTACTTGATTCCAGAGACAGCTACAGCACGCAGTGAAGAAGCGGCCAGAATCAACCGAAAAGTCACCTAAATTTTGAAAAATTTTGAAAATCTCTGATACATACCACACAACGTCGTGATGACTGAGGTTTAGGACGATCGATTTTTTAAATTCCTACACCAAGAGAATTATAGGGCATTAAGAATAAATCCCTCAAATTAAAGATGCACAACACAAAAGTAAAGCAATAAGTAGAAGAACAGCACAATTAGATCAAAGAAGAAAATGAACTGCCTCGACAATGGCGGCCACCGGAGATATTTCCGATGAAGCGGCCGGCGGCGACGGTTCGACGGAATATTTTTGTCGCGGGGAAGAGGGTTTTTGCTCCAGCCGGGAAAAATACAAAGTGGGAAAAACTAGAGAATGCTTTTTCAGGGGAGGGACGGGAGAAAAGGAAAGGAGGCCGCATGTAGGGGGAAATGCTTGTCTTTCAAGCCTGTTCTTTTTGTTAAAAAATATAGGTTAAAAAATAATTAAAATAATATTTTTTATTATAATAGATGAAGTAGGTTAAAATTGATTAAAATTTATATATATTTTATATAGTTGAAAGAAGTTAATTAAAATTATAAGTTGAAATTAATTGAAGTTGATATTTTTTATCGAAGTTTGTGAAATAGGTCGAAGTTAATTAAAGTTGGTAGATTGTTATTTGTCAACGAAATGAACAGACCCTCAATGGGGGTAATATAGTCAACTCGTGAAAATCACCCAACTGCTCACTAGCTAGCTACCTGCTACGACGGCGTTTTGAATAGTATTTAATGTTTTGATTAGGTCAATACATTAATCAGTCAATTTTGAGTATTGTGTAACGTACCATTCGAACAAGCATTTTAAGTAGCGTTTAACTTTTCATGCAGCGTTTTTAAAAAAAGCTGATAGTGTTAGGTTTTGGTATTCAATAAGCAGTGTTTCGTATTTATGGCCAAAAAAAATGCCCTTTGAAAAATTTGTCTTTATAAATTGTTTGTATCATTTATGTCAGTTTACATTAATCAACTAACCCAACAACTAAATTTACTGAATACATTTGCTTTAACTGCTCATCTAAAAGCTATCCGCTAACAGTTTAAATTAAATTGTTATCTGCTACATAAACAGTTATCCGCTACTTTAACGAGCCTAACTTTAGTAAATATAATAAGACAAATGATTAAACTCATAAATGAAATTTCAAAAAAAAAATGTTTAATTGCTTAGGAGTGGCACGATTGAACCCATAAATGAAATTTTAAAAAAAAAAAAAGTTCAAATGTGATTATAGATACCTAAACGACAAATGAAATGATTAGCACTCAAATCACAAGCTCATGGATTTAACAATTAAACGTGAAAAGTTGGGAAGAGATGGGAGTCATGACTCAAAAATTAATAGCTTGCGAGAAACGAGTTGTTCTTCTGAGGCTTCCAAGAGTCTCTTCAATTTTGATATCTCAAACTCTGGACTAACTTTGTCAGCTCGATCAAGGGGAGTGCCAGGAGAAAGACTACGTCGTTGATGTTTAACAAGTAAACAGCAAGCAACAACGATTGAGAAGGACCAGAGACTAACCATTGGCAAGTTGCTGTCCTTACTTGAAAAAGGGAAACATCTTTCATTGCAATGCTAGAGCAGCAAAGCTCCATAGCCACATCCCAACTTTCTTCAACCCTACAATCGGCACAACGGTTGTGATTTTAGATCTAAACTTTTTAAAATTTATTGTCTAATTAGCCATGTCTTTTGAGTTCTTGGGTTCACCAATCGTGTTGACGAAGTCGGCCCCACAAGTTTGTCTTATTGGTTCTGATGACTTTGTTAGCATATAGTTATAGAGTGATAGCAGTGCTTGTAGTTAGAGTTAGGCTGTATAATTTTTGGAGATGGTAGTAAGGAAACATGATTTGTTGTTGTTAAAGATGGTGTTGTCGAATACGGAGTCTCTTGCTACCGGAAATCATATGGAGTCCATTGTAATCTTTACTGGCAGGCATGGGGTTTTTATAATTTTAAAAAAGGAAAGAAAACTTAATAATTTTGTCTATTTTTCAACAAGAAGAAGAAAATTTCGAGTGCGGGGTCTGCTTACACAGGGTTTGGGAAAATTTTGCCTATTTTTCATGCATAACAAAAATAATTATTAATTAGTGGTATTTTTGACATGGCATGTTAGATGTATTGATTGCGGTAATTTTAAACCCTTATTGGCTCATCTTAAAGCCTTGAATTTTTACATATATTTAATTAAGATTCTTTTTAATACTCTATTAATCACACCTTAACTATCGCCCCCAAGGCGGCATTATTTAGCGGGATCGGACTAATAATATCAATAGAGATGGCAATTTTCTTCCTCAATCGGATATTCGTTCCACCTATTATAAAAAAACGGGTGAAAATCCAAAATATATGAAGTATTGGTGAACAGTCTGGTGGGTTGGGTAGATTCGAGTGATAATCTATCATGGGTATAGTTATCCACTTGTTCCTCACCCAATTGCATTTAGTTTACCCCTTACTTATGTCTTTTATATTGACTTGTTTATTGGATGATTATATAATTAATTTATAATTATCGTTGAGGTTGCTGATAAACACGATATTTAATGATTTCTCAAACTTAAAACTAATTTTTATCTTTTCAAATATTTAATGCTTGTTTTCTTTTTTTTGGGCATATTTTCTTGACATGTTACATATAATATTTTATTATCCGTTTAGCACCCGACCCACTAGTTTTCACATGCACGAGATTGATGGACGGATTGTATTGCCTTTTATGCGAAGAACGTGTGGATTAGGTGAAGTAAATGTAAGTGGCGAGGGATGTGCAGCATGCGCTTCCCAAAATCCAACAAGTTATCGCTAGCAACAAATGCGTGGTGACATACAATTTTTTCAATTCCACATAAGAGCTTAACAATTTTACTCATTGTAGTCGTATGAAAATGTATAATACAAATTTAGTTCGAGCTGCTCGTATTGCACATTTGAATATGGAGGGATCTTACCATCGAAATCAAGTGAACACACTCTATTATACATTTTCTAGCAGGTGTTTAGCAAACAACGATTAATTGTTAATTATTTATATTAGTTCTTTATTATGGGTCGTGTACTTGTACAGACCGACTACATTGCTAGCTTGAGAGATACAGGAGTAATTGTTTTTGCCAAATAGATGTGACATAAAAAGATTATACCAAACAATTAGCCTGAAAAATTACCAACCACTTAAATTAGTCGTCATTGCCATGTAAAGCTTTAAAACATTATTTGTCAACCAATCAGTCATAAGTCAATGAAGACAACACAAAATCAACTTGCTTGACAAAATTCCAGCTACATTGTCATAAGTCAGTCTTCCTATTTTATATAACACAGTAATAGTTAATAATAATGGGAACATCAAAAGCGCAAATATTATTAAAAGTAATAGTAGTAGCAGTAACAACAATAGTAGTAGTACTAATAGTGGTGGTGGTAGTAGTAGTAGCAGTAAAGCCTATTTCACTATATCATTTTGTAACATCATCACTTGATTTCCTTTGAAATGTTAAGTTTTAAACGGGCGTTTTATACAATGTAATAACACGTTCATGCAGAAGGAAAACCATAAAACATTGTAAATGCAATTTCTTCATCAGTTCATCTCACAGTATTCCAATTACTCATCCATATACAATTTCTAAGTACCCCTAGTTATTAAAAAATATAATTTTACATATGAAAAATTTCAATTCTCGGATAAAAAAATTAGGATTTAATTGAAAAATTTTGGAAGTCATTTTGAGCTGCAAAAGCTATCATGGAGTTTAGCATTTTATGAGCAAGTTTTTGAGTCAATCCACAAGTTCATAAACATTCATAAAAGTATAAGGAGTTATGAAAAAAAAAAGAAAATAATCCAAAGGTTGAAGGCTTTTTATGTACTTAAGACATATTAGTCGATGAAATGTGTTGATGAGGTTTAATGCAAATGTTAGATCACTACAAATATATTTGTGAGATATAAACTCAGTATATTCATTTTTCTATTGAAGTAAATTGCACAACAACTCTTGTATAAAACAACAATATGATTTCCACAGTAGTTTTTTTATAATTAACTCTCAAGCAGTTGTATTTTCTAGAACTAATTATTTTTTTGATCGAGGCTCGGGGCCATCGTGAGGCACAAGGAAGGACGAAACCAATTGTTCGATCGCATAAACCTTTGTTGTGGGAATCGAAACGAAAACTGCGAACAAGCCATTAAAAGTATAACAGTGTCAACCCATCAAGGCATAGCTCAATCTTTCCGACGAGCTGTATTCCCCAACATTGGAAACACCACGAGCACCCGACGAAAAAAACCTGGTTAGTCGTCAACCGTCACTATTGAGGTGGGAGTCGCAGGGAAACAACGGTTATGGGGCAATAAGGGTGGGGACAGAAGGAGGAGGGAGGTTGGTCAGGGGTTGTGACGTTGCATAATTAGGAGCATGATATTGAAAATTAACGGTTATGATCTATAGTTCTTAGTTCAAGTCGTAATTAGTGGTATATTTTGGATATATTTACTCTCTATATATACGCACGTATGTTTTAATGTGTATTTGACATATAGATAACTATTAATATATCGGTACTCGTGAATTGTTGGGGTGTGTACTATTGAAAATACTATCTACTCTATTTATTTAGGCCCTATTTGGTGAGAAAAAATAGAATGGAATGGAATCAAGTTATGATCCCTGAGGGATGAAGGGTGAAACTCGAATCTTAAACTCATGTGTTTGGAGAGAAAAGAAATAGAATCAAGTTCCAATCCTTATTATTTGGTCATAGATTATGGAATGGAGTCAAATCTATTTCATTTAAAAATAATAATGATTAATAATGATTAATAATAACAATAATAGTAATATTAATGATAATAATAATAATAAACATTATTATTACTATTAATAATAATAATTATTAATATTATTAATATTAATAATTAATTATTATTATTATTAACATTAAAAACAATTATTGTTAATATTATTATTAAGTAACATTAATAATTAATAATAATAATTTATAGTTTATAATTTATAATAATAATAATAATTATTATTAATAATAATTAATTATAATAATTATCAATATTAATAATAATTACAAAAATAATTCTTATTAATACAAATAATAATAATCATAATAATTATTAATATTAATATTCAAATTATTAATTATTATTAATTATAAATAATAATAATAATAATTAATAATAAAAAAAGAATTAATATTATCATAATAATTATTAATATTGATATTAACATTAATATTATTAATTATTATTAATTATACATATTATTAATAATATTAATTAATTAAAAATAATACTTAATAATAATATTAATAATTATTATTACTAAGAATAATTAATAAGAATAATTATAATTATAATTATTAATTGATATTATTAATTATTATTAATTATAAATAATAATAATTGATAATAAAAATAATAATTATTAATCATAATTATAATTATTAGTAGTAATAATTAATAATTAGTAGTAATAATTAATAATAAAAATAATGATTATTATTAATAATTATAATAATTATTTAATATTAGTATTAATAATTAATAATTATAATCATAATTGTTGTTGTTAATAATAATAATAATAATGATTAATATTATCAATAATAATTAGCAATTATAATTATAATTATTAATTAATATTAATAATAATAATTAATAATAATAATTATTATTAATAAATAATAATTACAATAACACTTATTGTTAATGTTATTAATAATTATATCATTAATGTTAATAACAATAATTAATAATAATAATAATAACAATAATAATAATAACAACAACAACAACAACAATAATGACGATGACGACGACGACAATGCTGTTGATTTCAGAGGGTTGGGGACTTGAACTCCCTTGGAAATGGGAGGGTTCAAGTTCCTTAAGATTGGGGGAAACTTGATACCCCTAGATATCAAGTTTCATCTCCTTAAAATACTCACCAAACACAAAAAAGTGAAACTTGATACATAAGAATTCAAGTTCTATTCTATTTTATCTCACCAAACAGCTCTTACACCTAGTAAGAATTCCCAAAGGCATGAGCTGCAAAAAATTCAGCTGTTGAGCCAAAGCCGAGCGCAGGCGACATTCCGATGAACCCCCAGCACCGCCTC
>JAKOGI010002732.1:35000-89978 GCA_029747015.1 Carnegiea gigantea
CCTTATGGTTTCTCCTCAGAATTGCTTTATGTGGATTTGTGTTGTATCACGTGTTCCGGTTCCTGAAGAAGAAAGTTCCTAGACTGCTGGGCTTTGGACCTTACCGTCGAGATCCAAATGTGCGAAAATTAGGGCGATTGGTAATCTTCAGTTCTGTTAGGTCATTCCTTCTGCCTACCATTATTATGATTTACCTTTCAATATAGGAAAAAGTATGAAATCTTGATTGGCTTATCAATAATATACTTTAACATGTTACATAGTTAATTAGCTAGCAAATGTTTATATAGTAAGTGTTTATATAGGATTAGGAGATGAGGAATCTTTCCTACTTTGTGTGACCATTTAAGTTTTCCAGGAGAGGATTTTGGTTAGTAGTAGTTGGTCAATGACTAATCTTATCTTCATATCATGGTCTTTTCTGTTGCTAACTTGCTACGATGTTCATTTGATCATATATAGTTTCATTTATTGTTGTTTGTAGGTGGAAAGAAGCCAAAAACAAATGTTAGGATAGGGAAATCTAAAATAATCCACAATACAGGTGAAAAGGGACTATTGACGAGGACTTTGTTCATCATATAAGGATAATATGGCAAAACCGGAGTGCATTTGGGATGTTGTGTGATAAGAAGATTTCAATTGCTTGGAAGGAGGAAGTTTATCTTATGGTGGTTGACTAGCCTTCTTATGTGACTGATAGTGTTGGTGGACTTGGAAGACTCAAACCCGGCTGGTTGTGGAGATGACTATTATTATGTGGATGTGTGGTCACACATGGTTGGACAGGATCTAAAAAAGAGTGTGATTGAAGAAAAGGTAGGAGTGGCGCCAACTGCCGCCAATAGAGGTTTAAGAGGAGACAAGCTAGACTTAAATTAGTTGATCACATATTCACATCAGGAGTATAGATGCATCCTTGCAAAGGTGTGAGAGGATTGAACTCTTGGAATGTAAGAAGGCTAGAGGAAGAACAAACAAAAACTGGAATAAGGTGTTCAAATAGGAGAGACCTTTTGCAACTTACCGATGATATGATTCAGAATAAGATATTCTATTGGTTTGAGTCATAGATCTTTGTCGTCTCAAGATCAACCCTTCTGCTTTGAGTCACTTAGCAAATGTTGATGCTGTTTGATTTGTAAGCTAGGTGATACTTCAGTTCTGTTTTTGCTGCTTGCTATTATTCATAATGCGTATCCCTTTCATTCTTGTGGTGTTATTATCTAATGCTTCTTGATTTTAGCATCTAGAATTCTAGGTGCTACTCTTACCTAATGTGCTTGTTTGTCACAAAAGGTTTTAATTCGTCAAATGCACTTTTTGGTTGTTTTTTTTTTTTTTTTTTTTTGCGGGTCTTTTGAAATCGGTATCTCCATGCAGGGGTGAGGCTGGCCACATCTAGATCATTATGGACCTGGCTAACATGGGACTTTTGGTGGTTGTAGGATATAGGTGGAAAGTTGATTTGCCATTTGTGTGTTTCCCCCCCAATTCTTTGGTCCCTCTTCTCCTTCGTCTTCCTCCCCTCCCGCGCCCGGGGGGGGGGGGGGGGGATTTCACGAACCGTTTTAACCATTGGATTGGGATCTTCTGTTCAAGCCATACTGCACGTTTGGTGTATTGTTTAGGTTAGTAATTGTCTTTCTGCTTATTATATATTTGACTAGAGAATGATCTGGGGTACGTGACTATTTAATCTATCATACTCGCATAAAATTTCAGATCCACTGGGGTGAGCGGTGATTTGGGCTTATATTTGAGGGAATTTCCATTGCTATAATGTGTAGGTGTTTCTTGCCCCCTGGTCTTTCTACTTTTTATGCGAGGATGACAGTCTAGGGGAGCTAAAACCAGTATTCCCTAATGTAGATGTGTAGCTGTTTTCTTCATTATTTGTTCTGGAATTTGTTTGTTAAATTCATAACTGGACCTGTAACTATATAAGTAATTCTAGAATCTGATCCCTGCTTAAGTTGTGACTATGTACCCTGGGGTTTTAAATGGATAAGTCCATATGTGTTTCCTGCTCAGAAGTTACTATGCAAATAGCTTACTTGTTCAAGCAATATCTGAATCTTGAGTCCATCTGGCTTCATGCTGAAACCTTGCAGTAAAATTTTTCTTGCATGCTTCATGTTGGACTAGTGATAATTGTGGAAGGTAGAGCCCTGTTCTTATGTGTGCATGCATTTTTATGCGGTATGCCCATTATTTCTGTTATGACTTATTGCAGCGAGGATACTTTAAATATAAAAAGCGGACAATTGTGCGCACAAGGATAGCCGGGACTGATCCTATTGAAACAGCATTTGACAATATGAAGGTAAAAAACTGTATGTTGGGTTTATCTTGCCATATTATGTATTGTTTTTTCAGTTCGAATAGTGTGTATTGCTAAATGCTCATAACTACTTGTGCTTCAGAGAGTGAAAAATCCACCAATACGGTTGAAAGATTTTGCTAGTATCGAATCAATGCGAGAGGAAATTAACGAAGTTGTGGCATTTCTACAAAATCCAAGTGCATTTCAGAAGTTAGGAGCGCGTGCACCTAGGGTATGTTAATATTCAGGCATTTTCTAGCTGCTGTTTTTGTAACTGTAAGTCTAATTGACAACTGCATAGCTTTCTGCTGATTGTTTCATAAAATTAATATATGAAAGGAATCCAGAGAAGCAGAGTATACTGAAGGTTAGATGTAGACCTCCTCTCCTTGTATGTTAAAGCAATTGAACTGTATTTTGACTCAGTTTATTCTCTCGTTATTTGAGATGTATTGGTGAGTCCTTTTTTTTTTATTTGTTTGCAAACGAATCAGGTTGGAAACCGGCTGGGTTACATGCCCCATAATGTGGAAATATCACATTCTCAAATCTCAATAAACCCGTGCTTGGTGCTTCTATTTTCTGGAGTTTCTGTTTATGTAATTAGTGAGACAAGTCTTGCCACTCTTGCCTGAGTTACATTTCACTTGCTCATCACAATGATGTGTTCTGGTTAGGACCCCTTTTTTTTGGCAGAATTATTGTTTCCAAAATGAGCCTTCTGCTTCTGAAGAACTGTCAGGATGAGAAGTCTTTCACAGTTTGCTCATAGTGGAATCTCATGTGAACTTGTTACTCTAACTTGCAGGGTGTTCTTATTGTTGGTGAGATAGGAACTGGGAAAACATCCCTGGCGTTGGCTATTGCTGCAGAGGCCAGAGTACCTGTTGTTCAAGTCAAACCACAGCAATTAGAAGCTGGGCTATGGGTTGGACAAGGCGCCTCTAATGTCAGGGAATTGTTCCAGACAGCCAGAGAGTTGGTTGATCTCAACTCTCCATACTTCCAGTTTGTCTTTTCTCAAGAAGAATATAATTTGCTTTCAAGTCATCCTTTGACATGTTTTTTTCTCTCCTTTTTCGTTATGATAAAGATTTTATTTCTTATCAAAGTTCCCTAAAGGATCAGATTTCAATAGGGAGCTAGGACTTGGTGTCCTAAAAAAAAAACTCATGCAGCAATATTTCCGTTAGTTTCTACTCAAATAAACTAGAGAGGATAGGGAGAGTAAGTCCTGGGAGCTTGGCTTGTTGGATGAGCACATTCGTCTTCATTTTGTTTCGACCTGTTTTTAAATACCCTCGAAACTCCCTTTTAAAAATCTGTTTCCTGGTTTTGTTGGAAAGAGCTCCCAGCTTGGTAGGGACAATTTTTTGTGCATCTATATCATCTGGACCTGTTTTGGCAAGATCCATACTGGGTGGTTGGTTGTTCTACTGCTGAATGTTGTACAAGGTGGTATCTAGGGAAAACAAAATTGTTTCAAGTCTATGTTCGTTGGAACCTAATGGACATGAATTGACAGATTAATCGTCACAAACTTTCATTCCATGCTTGCTTTCATGTGGAATCTGAATACAAAACTGAATACGTAGAAATAACCCCAGCCAAGCGAACCAACAACTTTAATTGATCCTAACTGATGTTTCTGTATCTTCACAGTTTCTGCATGTCTGGAAATCATGGTTTAGCTTGTCCCGTTGTCCGTTGTGAAAATTTTGTGTCTGTATTATCCTATTTTAAAATCTTTGGCTTCCTAATTAATTGACAAAACCATGTACTGCTGTCCCAGGCACCTGTGATAATATTTGTGGAGGATTTTGACCGCTTTACTGGGGTCCGGGGCGACTTCATCCATACGAAAAAGCAGGATCATGAGGCTTTTATCAATCAATTGCTGGTGGAACTTGATGGGTGACCTTTAATTCCTGAAACAGATTTATTATTTTGTGTCCATTGCATTGGATGGATATGTGAAGGCTGACCAGGAAAAAGAAACAATATTATACTCTTGTGCAGGTTTGAGAAGCAAGATGGTGTGGTTTTGATGGCTACCACGAGAAATCTCAAGCAAATTGACCAAGCTTTATGCCGGCCTGGACGGATGGATAGAATATTTCATCTTCGATTTCCAACTCAGGAAGAAAGGGAGAAGATACTGCAAATTGCTGCAAGAGAGACTATGGATCCTGATTTAATCGATTTTGTGGATTGGGAAAAGGTAATTTGGATGACTAATTCTGTTTTGAAGGAGATTTGATGAATTAACTTAGCCCATTGCTTCTTCTGTGATTTAAGAGACTCTTGCTTTCTGAGTCCGCTCCAATTAGCCAGTTGTCTGGTTCTGAGTTTGCTTATCTTAATAATCTTCTCTCTGCATGTATTTTCTCTATGTACCGTTGGCTGCTGTTTCATCATTTGAAAGGAAAAAAATGAGGGAAGAGCTTGCTTCAACTAATTTAGTGAAATGGCTCCGTTGGGAAGTTAGTGAATTCTTGTTATTGCCTATTGAGCGTCCATCTAGGTGGATAAAAGTTAATTTTCGTAGCCAGACAAGGCATGGAACTGTAAGCACATGCGCAAATTTTAAGTTTGTGTGTACAGATGTCACCTTCTTTGCGTCATCTACCTTCACTTCATTGCTTTCTACACTTTCTTCTTAGCTCTCATTAAATATTTTGCAGGCTTTTAGCCGCTTCAGGATTTGGATTTCTATTTAATGATTGTTATGTCAACTCTAAAGCTATTAACTCGTTTATTTGAGATACTAATTGCCCTTGCTTTCAGGTGGCTGGAAAGACAGCTTTGTTACGGCCTATTGACTTGAAAGTTGTTCCTGTTGCTTTGGAAGGTAGTGCTTTCAGGAACAAGTTTCTTGATACAGATGAGCTGATAAGCTATTGTGGCTGGTATGCGGTGAGTCTAATGAGTACAGGATATTAACAGGTGTTATTTTGTGTCTTGCATAGAGGTGCTTGCCTTTCTTTCTTGATTCTTAAAGCTAGGTGATGTTTTGGCTTCATGTTTGACATTAGCTGCTCATGATGTGCCCGTATACCATCAATGAGGACCTGAAAATAACCCTGAACTAGAGCCTGAACTAACTCTGAACTGGAGCCGCAAGATGACATGGGCTTTTGGAGAGGAACGTTTATGTTGAGCGTGGAGACAGCACCCTAATAGTGCGTCTACTGCCACTTTGTTTCTAGCCTCTCCCTATTTTTGAAAATTGTATCAAGGTTTCTTTTTGGTTTTTTTTTTTTAAATAAATTTTAATGGGAGAGAAACTCAGCATATAGAAAGCTCTAGGGTGGGCGTTCGTGTGCGTGCATGTGTGCCCGCGCATGTGATATTCGATCTCGACACATGGTTTGGCTGAAATCTCACGTAACCTGCTGGAAACCTTTTATTGGTATCAAGGCATCTAGATTTAGAAGAACTAGGAGAGGGAATGATAGGGTGAAAAATAGTGGCAACCTGATCTCGGCAGCCATCCCTTTTCATGGAATTAGTTATCTAGCTTCACTAGGTTCATGCTGGTAGTCTTTAAGGGAATTTCCCTTACAAAGACACAAGAAAATGCTATGTAGCTCACAAAGTTCAAGGGATTCAGTAAGTATTGTAAATGGCTTGCACTGCTGAAGATTAAGTTTCCGCAATCTGTACAAATTACTTGATATTTCTGGCATACAAGTTTCTCTATTAATTCTTTTTTTTCTTTAATTTGATTTTTTTAAAAGGCTAGAGGTTATAGTGTGATGATTTGCCTTATGTCATGCATTAGGATTATGATATTTCAGATGGGATATATCATATATCTCAACTTACTGGAATATGATCAGTGGGTCAGTTATGTAATGGCATGTTTTCTTTAGATTCTAGCTGAATCCTCCTTTTCCTTTTTTGGGAAATGATCGTTGGTAGTACTTGAAGGGGAGCCTTGGAGCAACCGTAAGGTTGTCTCCGTGTGATCAAAAGGTCATGGGTTCGAGCCTTGGAATCAGCCATTGACAAAGTCAGGATAGGTTGCCTACAATACACCCGTGGGGTGGGGCCCTTCCCGAACCTTGCGTGAACGCGGGATGCTTGGACACCGGGCTGCCTTTTATCGTTGGTAATACTTGTGTTAATGAAATTATGAGACGGCTCTGACTTATTTCATTGTACTTTGGTCATATGATTATCTCATTGTGTGCGGAGTACTTTGTTTATGATGTCCTAACAGCTAATGGGGATACTTCAACTGTAGACTTTCAGTGGTGCTATCCCCAATTGGTTGAGGAAAACAGAAGTTGCAAGAAAGATCAGCAATTTGCTGGTTAATCATCTTGGGTTAACATTGATGAAAGAAGATCTGGAGAATGTCGTTGATTTGATGGAGCCATATGGCCTGATTAGCAATGGGATTGAACTCTATTCTCCTGCTGATGTAAGAAATTTCTTTTGAATCTATATCATGTAGCATGACTGGTCTTATTTCTTTTTGGTATATACTTCATTATTGTAGGATTTCTCTGGTGTTTGTATGGCATGTCATTTTCGTTTGATTCTCCTTGTTCAACATGATCGATGATCCAAAATGATCTGTTTCTATTCAATTTGACAGTGGACATGGGAGGCAAAGTTTCCGCATGCTGTGTGGGCTGCTGGTCGTGGTCTTATTGCTCTTCTTTTGCCGAACTTTGACATCGTTCACAATTTGTGGCTTGAGCCTCTTGCATGGGAGGTTAGTGACTGAATTGATAATTCTAGTCACACATCTGACATACGCTGGTGTAATTGCAACCAGCTGAATGACGTTTTGGATATATAGGATAAGTAAAATCATATTCGTGCTAACAAATTTTTTGGCTAAGAATTGCCCGGGATGGTCTGCCATGTGCTATGAAGTCTAATCTTAATGTTTCCCTGTCTATTTCCTGTAAACAACTTGTAAAATAACAGTGAGGGAAAATATTGAATGTACACTATCGTCACCAATTTAATACATGCTGAGACTTGAGTTAGCCAAACCTTGGGTGAA
Organism: Carnegiea gigantea; assembly: GCA_029747015.1. Taxonomy (NCBI): domain Eukaryota; kingdom Viridiplantae; phylum Streptophyta; class Magnoliopsida; order Caryophyllales; family Cactaceae; genus Carnegiea; species Carnegiea gigantea. The sequence continues at coordinate 42,350 of JAKOGI010002732.1, forward strand.
AGTAAAGTTATGGGGTCTGTCAGTCAGGTCCTATTCTGGAAATTAGCTTCATATCCAGACCTGATCCAGAGCCTTGCAGGGCTCAGCAAATGCCAAAAAATTAGATCCAGACCCGTACAACAAGAAGACTGCCCCTCACGCGGGATGTAGAGACCTATGTTTTCTTTCTTGGCAGAAACTTATTTTGAGTTAAATGCATTCTGTTAAAATATCATTGATCAGGCAGATTTCAGATCCATTGTAGTCCAGTTGCGCAATTCATTCTGTGGGTATTTGGATTCGACGTGAGCTGTATCCTTTAGTTTTTGTCCACCCTTTTTTTTTATGGTCAATGCTTTCCATCATCATTTCTTATATCTCTTGTTAGTGTTTCCTTTTGCCAGGGGATTAACTTGTTTAAGTTAAGATCCTCCAAACAAGCTGTGTAACTGTTCGCCTTTTCCAGGGAATTGGATGTACCAAGATAACTAAGGCTAATAATGAAGGTTCAATGAGTGGAAATGTGGCAACGATATCATATCTTGAGAAAAAGCTTGTATTTTGCTTCGGATCACATATTGCGTCACAAATGTTGCTTCCTTTAGGGGAAGAAAATTTGTTATCTGCTTCAGAGCTGCGACAGGCACAGGAGGTGGGAATTTTCGTGTGTATTTTATATGCCATATTGTACTTTTTTTAATTAAAAAAAGCCTTCACTCTGTGTTAATGAATGTTCTGCTCTATTCTTTTGAAAGAGGACATGATGTAGTGTTACATGAATGGGGCTTAGAAATCACATAAGTACTGTGATTGATAACATTTGACTTGACATAGGATTTGCTTGTGTATTACAATATGAACAGATAGCTACTCGGATGGTAATTGAATATGGATTTGGGCCTGACGACAATCCTGCGATTTATTTCCATGGAAATGCGGTATTGCCTTACCTTGTTCTCATTCTTTTGATGCTTTTTGTTACATGTAAAAATTATTGGAGAGTGTATAAAATTTATTGGAGAGTGTATCTGGAGTACTGTGTGATAAAAGGTTCCGATAAGGTTAGCGGGAAAAATTTATCATGCGATGGTGAGACCAACAATGTTATATCGCTCAGAGTGTTGGCCTACTAAGAATGAAGTCTTCGGAGAAAAAGTAGGAGTCGCGCTTATAGAGGATAAGATGAGGGGGGCTGGACTCAGATGTTTGGTTAGAGCGATGGCCTATTAAGAATGAAGTGTGAGTTAGGGATAGCCATGGTGTGGGTCGGGGCCAGGGAGTAACATTCCCAACCCTGTCTCCGGTGTTGAGACCCTGTCCTGTCCTGTCCGTATTTCGGGGGAAGAAACTCTCTCCATTCCCATCCCTGCCTTGGCAGATCCTCAATCCCGTGCACAGGTATCCAACCAGGTTCAAATTGATACCAAAGTCAAGTAAAAAACTAAAACAAAATCCGAAACCTTCAAATTCTCTCTCTCTCTCTCTCTCTCTCTCTCTCTCTCTCTCTCTCACACACACACACACACACACACACACACACACATAATCAATTCAAGTCTACATATAAAGAACAATGTCTAATTAGCAGCCATGGGGGAAAACAGACTTAAAAAAATAAAATGGAATGAGTCCACCAAGGTGGTCCTCCGCTAGGCATATTGAACCTCGAAGCGACAACTCTTGTGGTGGTGACGGCTGTCGGTTAGCACAAAGGAGGCCAGAGTAGTGGGCCTTCTCGCATTTCAGGTGAGGCAGCGGTTGGCCAAGTCTAGTTGGTGGCTATGGCCCTTGGATTTGCCGATTAGTAGGAAAATAGAGGAAAGGGGGGTGGGGTCTGAAAGCTATTGAGGAGAAGAGAAAACCTGGACTTCCATGGACGCCCAGAGTAGAGAGATGAGAGAAGGAGAGAGGAGAGAGGAGGCAGAGGAGTGAGGACCGGGCCTGTGCGTGTACTTTTGTTAGGTTTGCTTTTATATCTATGACTTAAGAATTCTTGCAACACCGAACCCTACACTGACTTTATTTTTTAAAAAAAAGAAAAAACAAGGGGAAGGGGCGGGGAACAGGGATAGAATTGTCCCCTTTCCCACCTGAGGGGGCGCTTTTCCTCCAAGCCCTTGTCCTCGTCTCCATCCATGTCAGGTGAATGATTTTTCCCTAGTATGGGTTGTCCCTCTCAGGGTTACCCTAACCCCATCCCGTTGTCATCCCCAAGTGTGAGCAGATTAATCTCTCAGAATATACGAGGGGTAGGGAAAGACCAGAACAAGAATTTGGATGAGGTGATTAGACACGATGTGAGGCACTTTGGGTCATATGGAGGACATGGCACATGATAGTGGTCTAAAATTAGAGTGCCAGATTTTAAGTAGATAATGTCAACACTTAGAGGTACTGTACCCCTACCGAGTTGCTTATTACTGGAGGTAATGCAATTGTTGGTAATTATTATTATTTCCTTGTTGCCCTTGTTTAAGCCTCTGTGCATGCTACTTGATAGTTTCTTCTTATTGTTTTAGTGATTCAACTTTTTCCTTTTCTTTCCTATGGTTTTTCTAACTTCAAGTTAATTTTTGTTTGAGCTATCTTTTTATTAATTATGTTTAGTTATGAAGTGACTTATTCCTTTATCATTGTTGCTTTCATAACTGTTTTGTATCTAGCATGTTGCTATTTGTCTCAACCAGACAAAATTGTTCTAAAAAAAGAATTTCAAAAAAATTTCTCGTGGCTCTCCGAATCGGTCTCTTTGACAGCAGGATTGCCTTCAGGGGGGTAAGAATGCCTACATCTGGACTACCCAAATCCTGCAAAAACGGGACCCACACGGAGAGGAGTTGTATCTATCTTAAAAATGCAGAAGGCATGCTCCTTGAGTGAGCACTAAGGCATTGTAAGGATGTTTGTCCGGAAGGTTCGAAGAATGAAAGCAAGTGCTGGAACTGCGTAATGTCTTTTAGAGTTGAGTATTACGGGGGTTCAGCGGGGTTTGATTTGTATGGCCAAGACTCCAAGGAGGACTAATTCTTGATAAATCAATATTGCATATGTTTTTTTTTAATCTATTGCATTATTGTTTTCTGTTACCCTGGGCTGATTGATTAATATTGAATGTTTTTTGCCTACTGGAACAGACTACAACTTTAAGTATGGGAAACAAACATGAGTTTGAGATGGCGGCTAAAATTGAAATGGTTTGTATTATCGTACAGGACGTCGAAATATCGATCATCTACATTCTCTTATTTGTAAAACTTGAAATAACTGTCCCTTGCTTCGTAGGTGTTCAATTTGGCGCATGATAAAGCTAAAGACATGCTTAAGAAAAACCAAAAGGTCCTGGAAAATATTGTTGATGAACTGCTGGAGTTTGAAGTCTTGACAAGAAAGGTACGACGTGTTAGGGGTACCCGTCTGAACAGTATCTCTTTTGTGATTCCTTTTCCCATGTTGTGTGAACTCTGAAGATGTTTTAGTGGTATTTAACACAAATTAGTTTGCACGTGCAATCTCTTTTGGAGTGTTTGCAATCATATTTCTGGATTCGTCTAAATTTTTTTAAGAATTGAACCCTGAGAGGGGATGAGCTGAAAATTCAGCCATGCTGTTGCCTACGTAGTTCTATTTTGTAATTTTTTCCTCATCTTTGACAGGATTTGGAAAGAATCATGGAAAGCAATGGTGGAATCTGGGAGAAAGAGCCCTTCTCTTTTTTAAGAATTTATGATAATGAGGTACTATCCTATTCTCCTCTGGATGCCAGTTTGTGGTATTGCCATCAACTGAAACATGCTCAGGAGTCCAGGATTTATGGATTGAATTCCCTCTGTTTTTGCAGTCATGGTCTGTGAGGTATCTTGATCGTGACAGTACATCTGGACCTGCGCGTCTTGGTGCCGCAACTTAGAGACATTACAGGCAGCCTTATAACTGACTTTAGGACACAGCTGAAAGGTGAAAATCCGTGTCTTCTTTCTGGAGAGGATGTTTCAATTGATTGAACCGTTGGTGAAAATTCAGTCTGCTTTTCCCATGGCTTGCTCATCATGCTTAAGACACATGATCTGAGGTCACTGTGCATAGTTTGCAGGAAGATTAATTGTCCTTAAGATCCATGTTTGGTGATCAAGCAATCTGAAGCCTAAATTTGGCTAGTTTTTGTGACAAGTAGTGATCCATGTGCTTCCTGAGCGATATGAGATGCGTTCCTAGTACATATGAGAAGGAATGAGCTCCCGACAAGAGGCTTCCCTTTATGTTTCTTTTTTTGGTTCCCACCACTCGTTGGGGGTCCGAATTGTGTAGGGAAATTCGCCTTGTGTTTCTAGTACAATTTTTTTATCTTGAAAACCGGAAATCATGATTCAATGAAAGAAAACAAGGGGCTCTATTTTCATTCCTTCTCTCTGTTTTTGGGTACTGTGATATTTGCCAAGTATCCACAGCATCTGATTGACACCTTCCTCTGAATTTACATTTAAGTACAGTAAATCATCTATGTCCTGGTTTTCCCTGGGAGCTCAGCTATTTAGAATAATAAGTGAAGTAGAAGTGGACAAACTAAATCGACACAGGTAAAGAAAGAAGAATTACACGCAAAATGCTTGTGAAAAAGAGTCTGCTTTCTCTACAATAGGTCAGTAACTGGAGACGGACTGAAGATGGGTTTGTCGATGTTAGTGTTGAATCCATTGTTGTTGCAAACACTCTTCCTCCTGGGCTTTGCTTCTCTCAGCATAGTTATGACATCCCTCATGGATGGCCTCTCCTTGGGCAGCTTTGCAGTGCAAGTGAGGGCGATCCTGAGTACAAGGAGCATCTCTTCCTGAACGTACTGGCATTGTCCTCCAACGTCTGGATCGAGCACCTCTTCTATGCCTCGATTGCTCCTGATCTTCTCTCGGACCCATTTGACTAAGTCGATTGATTCTCCAAAAGATGGGTCCAATGGCTTCTTTCCTGTAACGAGCTCTAGGAGTACGACCCCAAAACTGTAGGTGTCGCTCTTCTCATCGACCTTCAGGCTATAACCGTATTCTGTTATAGGCAAATTGAGGTGGTCAGTCCCTAATTCAAGTATATCCAAGTCACCGCATGCAAAAGGTGCTAAATTCGATCAACAAATATGGACTTGGAAAATGGCCTCCTAATCAATAGCCGAGCCTATAGAAGCCAAGCAAGCGTGAGCAAAGACAATTTGAAATTTGATCTAAACTCGAAGAGCCAAAATTTGCCTGGCTTGTGTTGATGGCATGTTCTTCACATATTGAAAGTTGGATTCAAATGTGACTTGAATCTTGTTCTCATCAGAATATTCCATCAACCCATTTTGACCCACCAAAATTAACCAGACAGAAAGATAACCCACAGTGATTTGTTTGCTGGGCGTCAACGCTACTTTTATTAGCAGCATTAAGATGAAGAATGCACTGCAAAATTGTCATTGTCGTATTACTGGACTGACAAGTAGAGAAAAGGATGGACATGACAGTAGCAACTTACCAGGTGCAATGTACCCATAAGATCCCGCAACCATGGAGACTGTCTCATTCTTGTGTACCATCATCTTTGCTAGGCCAAAATCAGCAATTCTTACTTCGAAATTGGCATCGAGCAAGACGTTATTTGACTTGACATCGCGGTGAATCACCGGAGGGTGGCAATCATGGTGGAGATAAGCCAGCCCTTGAGCCACACCAAGTGCTATGTTATACCTAGAAACCCAGTCAACCAACATACTCTTCTTGGCACCTTGTTTATCTCCATGTAGTGCGCTTCCCAAGTTCCCATTTGGCATGTACTCATAAACCATCATCACATCATTTTCATTGTGCAAGTACCCTAAAAGCCTTACTATGTTTCTATGCCTCAGCCTCCCTAGAAGATCAACTTCAGCTAGCATGTTTTCCCCTGCCTCGACATCCCCTTGTGATCGCCACAGCTTCTTCACTGCTATGATTGAGTGTGGCCTTTGGATTTCGGCCTTGTAGACTATCCCGGTTGCACCCATTCCAATTACATTAGATTCCTTCAAGCAAGCTAAGATGTCGGCACTAGTGAAGTTTAGTCTTTGAAATGCCACTAATCTCCAAGGCCATTCTTTATTGTTCCTAGTGAACCACTCCTCTACTGTACTATTGTACAAGTACCACCTCCTATACACCATTCTCCCACCTAAAAAGGCCAACCCAAGGCCTAGGATGGCTGATATTCCCACCACAAATCTGGTGATTACATGACACACGTTTCTATTTCTTGATTGAGCAGGTGATCTGGTCTTGATTCCAGAGCATGGTGGAAGTATGCCTCCACAAAGACCGGCATTCCCTGTGAGTTCAATCGGGTTGATGGTGGCAAACATGCCATTTGTGGGTATAGGGCCTTCAAGCTTGTTGTAGGAAAGATTGAGCGTTTCCAAAGTGGGCGAGCTTCCAAAGTTTTCAGGTATCTCACCTGTGAAGGAGTTGTTGGATAGGTCAAGGACTGCCAAGGTGGGCATCCCTGCAAGTCCTCGAGGAATTTCCCCAGAGAGCTGGTTTCCCTTGAGGTTTAGAGTGACCAACCTTTCGCACGAAGAAATACTCTTTGGGATCTTCCCGGTAAGACGGTTGTAAGAAAGATCAAGAACTGCAAGGGAAGGGTGGTCTTGAAGGTGGTCAGGAATGTGGCCATCCAAGTTATTGTTGGATGCCAGGAAATGTTGGAGGGTCGTGATGGAAAGAATTCCAGACGGAAGAGATGATTCGAGGTGGTTGGATGAGATATCGATGAAGGAAAGCGATGAAGAGCGAGAAAAGTCATCCGGGATCACCCCACTTAAGTTGTTTTTCTCCAATTCCAACCTCTCAAGTATAGGAAGGGTGCCAAAACCAGTAGGAATAGACCCAGAAAACTGATTGTCCTGCATTCTAACTCTTATTAAAGAAACACACTTTGAAAGACCTGAAGGGATGGGCCCCGAGAACGAATTGTTAAAAAGGATGAGTTTGGTTAGATTCCCACAATCACAAAGTGAAGGTGGAATTTCACCTGATAAAAAGTTTGATGAAACGTCAAGCCATTGCAAAGGGGAGTTTTTACCTAAATTCATAGGTAGGAGACCTGTCAGAGAGTTTTTCCACAGTTCCAGCACCTGTAAGTTGGGTAGCTGACCTATCTCAATCGGTATTTCACCTGTCAGATGATTGCACATCAAGTTCAGAAGCTGCAGATTCTTCAACTTGCCCAAATCTTTCGGAATCTCCCCCCCTATTCGATTATCTGAGAGATCCAAGTACAACAGTGACGATATATTCCCCAATTCCCAAGGAATCTTCCCCTCAATTTTGTTCTGATAAAGATAAGCCGTATTGAGCTTCTGTAACTTGCCTAATTCACCAGGAATTTGTCCACTTAAGTTGCCAACAGCCAAGTCCAAGTACTGAAGATTATCCAGGTTTCCAAACTCAGGCGGGATTGGCCCATGAAACCCATTATAGCCAAGAATCAACGTCTCCAAAGATGAGAGCTCCCCAAGTTCAGGGGGGAGCTCCCCTGTAAGAGAATTCCCTGATAAACCTAAAAACTTCAACTTTTGAAGGTTCCGAAACGAGGTTGGGATCGACCCCACGAAGAATCCCCCCCTGAAGTCCAAGCCTTCAAGGGAGGAAGCAAAGCCGAGATCTTGAGGGAGTAAACCCTCAAAATTGTTGCTTGAGGCATTGAGAATTATGAGCCCCCTAGCTCTTCCAAACCCATATGGGAATTCTCCAATGAAGTCATTTTGGCTGAGGTCGAGGCTCGATAAGGAGGTGAGGTTGGAGAGTGACTTGGGCAACGGAGAGGCAAATGCATTGCAACAAAGATTGAGAATTTTTAAGCTTCTAAGTCCTTGTATGGCATCTGGGATTTTCCCACTCAAGTTCATGTTGGAAAGTTCAAGTTTCTCCACAAACCCATTTGGATTACACCAAACACCCCTCCATTTACAATGTGGGGAAGGATTATGGGTAGTATTCCAATCTCTGAGGTTATTCAAAGGATCAATGAAGGATTCTTTGATAGATAGCAAAGCTGAAATCTCATCATTTTGTGCATTGACACCTAAAACCAGACAACAGCCAAAAAAGATGAAGACTGTGTTTTGCATTTGCATTTTGCACTCTCTCTCTAGCTACCCTCTCTTTCAATTCTCTGTCTCTACCTTACTCGTGCCACCATTTTTGGGTATGATTGTCTTGTGGGTATGATGGATAAAATAAGCTTGTTTTTGAGTGGTGATCAGAGATGGAAGAAGATGGCAGCTTCCATTCTGTCTCTAAGATAGAGAAAAGGGGGAGATTCATTAAAATATTAGCTTTGATTAGGAAGTCTGATTAGTGAATTAGTGGGGATTAATTATTTTAAGGGGAAATTCATGGGTTCTTGGGAATCTAACCCGCTAATTGCTGTGTAATGTTGTGAACGTATGAGCATTTTTGGAGTGAAGTGAAGACATTAAAACATGGAGAGAATGTGTTCTTGTGGTGATTCACTGACATGCTTCTGGCTTAAATTATTAGGATCATGGTCAACCAAATTTTAATTTGTTTTGTTAATCATGCACCTGTGATTAATTATTTTTACCAAATAATGATTTTTTAAGGAATATAATTATCGTCTGTGTTATACAATCTTCTCTGGAGAAAAGCCGAAAATATTTGTACTTGTTCACCTGAACAGGTAGGTTTAGTAGGAGAGATATTAGACTTTGCCACATTAAATTAAAAATTGTTTAAACTAAATCCATAAGTAATTAATTTGCATTTATTCTGTAATGAGGGTTACATGGGCTCTTTCCCATTGCCCTTATATTGTGACATCCTGTTTTTTTTTTTTTTTTTTGGTTTCAGAAAAAATAATAACAAAAAATATCGAGTTATGTGACTCGATCTTCAACACCCCCCAAAAAGTTTTAATTAGATGAACTTTGGATTAAATATTGAACAACTAAATTATGATTGTCTTGTTAGCTTTGTTTTTTGATATATCTATTATCGATCTGTACAAATTAGTATTACTTTATACATATTAAGAGACTAATAATAAAAGGAAAATTGGTTATCGATTCATATACTCTATATATAACAGCGCAGAAAATCATGTACTCATTCTTGCCCTTGATAGTGAAGTGTCTCAAAAGGATGCACACAAAATTCATAGTTGACAATTTGGCATAAACACAATGTCATTTTGATTGAAGTTTTTGGATGTGTGTATCAATGCTTTTGTTACTTAAAGCCCCACCAAAAGGGGAAAAAAAAAAAAAAAAAGTGATAAAACCCCACCCTGAAAAAGTTAGGTTTGAAGATTCAAGATTATTATGAACACATAGTGTGGCTTTTTTGCAGTTTGCAGTTGGCCTGCAAAAATCACAACTAGTTGTTCCCCAAATTTTTGATTCTTTAATTTCTTCTTCCTTCAAAAACTACTTTTTTTAAAATTTAAAAAAATGAATATGAAGAATATAAATTATGCACCTCACTAGACGGTAGAAAGGTGGAAAATTCTTAGATACAAACGTTTGTATCTAGAATTTATATGTAATTTTTTTTCAACCAAAAATAAATCACCTATTTGATGCCCATTATGTTCTACACATAAATCTATCACTATTTATAAAATGTCAATCTCTGCCTATGTGTGGACTCCTATGTTTAGACTCCTACTACATAAATTAAGATATAAGTTTGTCCTTCTCATCTATAGAAAATTTATAAATTCTATTAAACATTTAAGTCATAAAATAGACTTGATGAAAAGAAAATGGCAAAGCAACATATATACATATCACTCCATAAATTATCACTATAAAGAGATAATTTCAGCTAATCAACTTCTCTACAAATAATCAAAAATATTCTAGAATATAATCAACAATCTATAGTTCTGATTCATCATAGGCCTAATCAATAGGTCAGGGTCCTGTTCGACCCGCCCCTAAAAAAATAAAGATCAGAGTCGGCTTTTTTTAAAAAAAAAACTCTGAACCGTCCTAACCACAATTTGATTAGGTCTAACTCAACATACCACTTACTTTCATTGCATTGGTTTATATATCTCCTTTATAATCTGGACTGAACTCAATAAATAGTCAAATAATGAAACAACAATTTTTTTAAAAAAAAAAAACCTTTTTTTTTTGGTGGGGGGGGGGGGGGGGGGGAGGAATTGTAGGCTGCGGTGCCATTCCCTGCCCTTAAAACCCTACAACTGATACTCGCCACACAGAGACCACATGCACACATCTGTCTTTGATCCAGTTTTTTATTTTTTATTTATTATGAGAGAAGAAAATCCTAATATAATTAATAATGACGAAAAAAACATATAAATAAACAATAAAAAGGGTACAAACGAAATCCCCATAGATAAAAAATAAAATAACAATTAATAACAAAGAAAGGGGAAGAATTCTATTATAAGAGCAAATGACATCCAAGGGCACTGTGGAGGCCATGTGAACAAAGGGCAGCTTCCTAGACAGCAATAACATTGCAACCCCAAAGACTCTTTTTCCATTGTTTTTGTAGGCCACCCACCCATCCCCTGTTCTGGATTTTGAATTTTAACTTTTTTGGATCATCAAATTATACTTTATAAGTATTTTTGAATTCTTTTTCATTGAAAGGGGGCGGTTATATTATATTAGAATCAATGAAAACGAATGAATTATCCGATGTTTAGGCTATTATACTATTTGGAGTACGAGTATTATCATTTGAATTCCCAATTTGAAAGGAAAATAGTTATAATGAGCTAACTTATAGGTAATGTTATGCTCCTCTTCCCAACGTACGACTAAGAGTTGAATCCATATCTAACAATACGATATTGAAAATTTGCCTTGAATACTTTGGATTTCAGCTTCGAACAACGGGAGGCAATCACCTTCGATGACCAAGCTTCCATGCCCACTTCTTTAGCAAAATTGAGCCAAAATATACAAGCTCTAGTTTTCACCTCGTCCGGTTTGTGAATGTTATTTTGTGTGTCTTTCCAAATTATATTATATTATACGTACACACAAAATAGTAGATATTTATTTAATTTAATTAGTGAAATCTTTAGAGATAGTTATCAGAAATCTGAATTCGAACCCAACTCAAAGCACACAAACAAATCTATTAGTGTCTTATTAGTTTTTGTATTTCTTTTCAACCACATCTATACATTTTTTAATTTTTCTTAAGGTGTGTGAGGTATAAGATTATTGCAGGCAAAATTTTAAATCCAAATATTTGATTACAACTTCCAAAAATTTTATTCATTGTGCTAGTTAATTATCAATTTACCATTGCCATCCTCTTCCTCTCTGAATTAATTTATGTAATTAGTTAACTAATTAATTGTAGACAAGTTCACCATTTAAAAACAAGAAATCAAGGAATTGTGACCATGTTTTTGGGAATCCTTGCTTGTGAAAGATTAGTTGCCCCACATGGGATTATGCTAAGCCACCTTCACCAGTTCATCATTTGTGGGATGATTAATTGGGAATTAAGAAGTTAAATAGTATCTTCCTAATTGATATATTGATATATAATATTGAGTGTTTGGAATCAACTTTTTTTGTGTGCTTATTTTAGATTTGGATCCTTTTTTTTTCCATCATTAATTGTCCCTTTCTCCATGCACTTTTTTGTTGCACATACTCAGCACCAAAATATAATTTTTACATAATTATTTATTTGTTTATTTATTTAATTAAAGGACATTGCACTTCATTGTTATGCATGATCTAATAGGATCATAGTGGGCCATACCATTTTGATCTATAGTTACCAAAAGCTATTCAGCTTTTTGAAAAATGTGCAACCTATTGATAGTTATCACTTCTAACAAAACCATGTTTAGGGGGTTTATTTGTTTATATATATCTGTTCAAGAGTCACCTCAATCAAAAGTTTAAACTGATAATTGAAAGTTCAGGAATAAATTTATACTCTTAAACACGCCCCCTCACGCAAATGTCTTTTGGACTTGAAGCATGACTGTTATAAAGACTCCCCCTACTTTGCATGATAAATCAATGTGGGGGCTATTGAGATTTGAACTCAAGACCTATCGGTCAGAAAGGTTCTGATATTATGCTCAATAATCATCTCAATTCTCAACCAAAAGCTTAAGCTGATGGTTGAAAGCTCATCAATAAGTTTATACTCTAACAATATGAATGGTGCATGGATTCAGAAATTTTGTATAGCGGTATTTATTTTTAAGTTTCCCTAAATTTTGATATTACTAAAGAATTTTTGTAGGTGTCTACATTAAGATTTGAAGAATTTTTACACCCAATTATGAGAACAGATTTTTCAGCTCATTTGTACCAGGAACCTCATATAGAGATGAATTAGATTGGACTACATGCATTTGATTGTGGGCTTAACTACAGAAAGTATGTTTGGAGCTTAGGTATAACTTATATTGGTATGGGCTACGATAAACTGAAATTTATATGATTATATGGCTAAGAAATGAACATATTGATTTTTTTTAAGAGCACGGAGATTTTCTAATATAACAACCGAATAAATACAATATCAAAAGATTAACTTAATTATTATCATGTATGCATAATTAATACAATCCTCCTCTATGTTTATAATATATTAGATATCTACATGACAATCTTTTTTTCTGTTTTTTGGTTTGAAAATGGGTTATTTTTTATATATTACAACAAATTACTGGGTAGTTCCATATCTACAAACCCATGTATCATGTATGGTGACTTTCTGTATTTTTCTAAAACCCACCTCTCTGTTTACGGTCCAAATCACACCATGTGATCAAGTATATAGTCTTCCGGGCCTGTTCTTTTTGTAGGGATGGGCGGGCGTTGAATGTGAACGAATGAAATGGAGCATGAAGGAATGACACTTTTTGCAGGAGTGGATTGAATGGAATGGAATGGAATGAATATAGAATTATTGATATTAAGGGCTTGTTCTTTTCGTAGGTAAATTGAGGTGGGTAAAAGGGTAAAGTTGGTTGAAATTGGTTGAGGTGGGTTGAAGTAGGTTGAATTTTTTTAATGTGATAAATTGAACTTAATTAAAATAGTGAAAGTGGGTTAAAGCAGGTTGAAGCAGGTTGAGGTTGATATTTTAGAATTGACCTACAAAAAGAACAGGGCCTAAAATGTCAGAAATAATAAGAGGAAATAAAAACGGAGTGAAAATAAGTTATGTTTATCTTTAAAGAGTGAGAAGGATTATGCATTGAGAATAGTATTTCCAATTTTGGCTAAAAGTGTGGCGGATGTGTGGGCCCGCTAGGTTCATCAAAGGAAAGAAGTGGGCTTTAATTGGGCCTCAGTTCATAGGCCATGTCTCCTACAATCATCTTGGGCCTCTTCACCATTAGCCTGTAGGCTTCGACTAATTGCGAAATCAACATTGTTATTGTGTACTGTTGGAAATTTACCGCTTTCACTTTACTTTTTTATTGCTCTTGCTCTCGGTCCCCCCCCCCCCCTGAGGAAAACATTTGCTGTGGTCATTAAAGGGGGGGGGGGGGGGGGGGGGGGGACGGGGTTATAAAGAATTATGAGCAGAAACTTGATAAAAGAATAAAGAGAAATTATATAATTTTTTGAGTCTTGAATCCTTCATTTTGTTAGATTTGTGATACTATTGGCCTAATAAGGGGTAAAGTTTTTTCATTATAAATTTTTTGCATTTACAAGACTCGAATCAGAAATTTTACTGAAGCGGAACAAGTGTCAAACCACTTGAATCAAATTATATTATCAGAGAAATAATTATATTTGCACAAACAAAAAGCACACTGAAAGTACACCGGTTCATCGTGATGGTACTTTCAACTTTTTATCCTTAAACCTCCTATTCTCATGGTGATATAATCTATCTAATTTTGTCATCTTATGTTAGTATAGATAAGGTGACTATTTTGCTAGTGTACATCAGATAATTGAACTAATAAGATACTTAAAGTCCTCATTTGATATTCAATTTAACATCTAAATTTAATTTAAAGTATGCTTGAAAAATTAAATATTCAGACGACTACGTCACCTGAACAGAAAAATATGGAAGTATTCTCTATATCGCCCTAAGAGCAAGAAATAGACTCTTTCAAAAGCAAGAATGAAATAACAAAAAAGACTTGAATTTAACAACAAATTCCAAATGTTTGTACGTATCATGGGAACAAATTTGCCTAATTTCTTCATGATAGATTATTTTGAAAGTCCATATTTTATTTACAACATGAAATATGAATATATGTTATTTACACTTGAATTTGGCAAAACTACCCTACATGCATTATGAACCCAAATGTTTGTATGTACCATGGCAACTTGGACTTGATTCACTTATTTTGCTATGTTCCCGAATCATCCACTTTGACAAAAAGAAGAACAATAATTGACTTAAACAGAACCTATATGCATTTTATCAACATATTATATAAATATTTAACTACTAATAAGAGATATTGATATAATTTATATGAAGGGGAAAAAAAACGAATTTCTTCTGTAAAAGGTGTAAAATTACTTCATAGGAAAAAAGATCATATTTTTTTAAAAAACTCAAAATATTAATGTCCTTGAGCTTGTTCTTTTGGACCAAAAAGGAAAAAATTATATGATAACTTAGTTAGAGAACTGAAAGGAGATGAAAAAAATTGAAAGTGCAGGATTATATCTAGTTCAAAATTATATTTAATTGTTTTTGTTGACAAATTTAGCCCCAAAAAAAATAAGAGAAGAAGGGAAAAAAGGTTATGCATATAACACACCTAGGAGTGTGCACTCCTACTTGTCACGTATATATATTTTTTTCAGCTTGTATTTTTTATATAAATAATTTTTAATATCTGGTGCCGACGTGACTTATACAAATACGTACTCTTAGGAGTATAATATGAATTTTTGGGGAAAAATAGGAAAGAAAAGGACAAGTTTTCAATTAGTGTCCAAGCCACGTTGCTTGATTGGCAATTAATGCCAAAAGTGAATTCTAGTACGGCACACTACTATGGAATTTGCCATTACTCCCGGGAGTTCGTGCTTCTTAGGGCTTAATTAGTAAAATTAGTGGTTTAAGTAGTAAATAGCGGTTCAAATAGCAGATAGCAGTTTAGGTAGCAGATAACGAATAACTGTTTGGATGAGCAGTTAAAATAAATATGTTCGGTAAATGTAGCTGTTGGGTTAGCTGATTAATATAAACTGACATAAAAGAATATAGATAATTTCCAAAGATAAAATTTTCAAAGGATATTTTTTGGCAAGAAAATATGAAACGCTACTTTTGAATGCAAAACGTTAATACTGTTAGCTTTTCAGAAACGCTGCTTAAAACGCTAAACGCTATTTGAAATGCTAGTCAAAATACTACGTTACTGAACACTAAAAGTTACCTAATGAGTATATTGACTTAACTAAAACGCCAAACGCTACTCAAAATGCTGTTGCCGAACGCGCCCTTAGTATGGTATACTAGGGAATTGATATATCGACCAGGAGCAAGTTTCGAAGGTGATTAATTGTACTATTAAAAAAAAGGTTACTTATCCTAGATTGAAGATGATATCCGAGGTGAAAGGGGGTCCTTTAGATCTAATGAGGGGTTTGACTAGTGAGCTATATGAGTTTATTTGTTTGTGATTCACAACTTATGGGATATACAAGCTGTTTTCTTAAACTGTGTAATTGCCATATTGTCTATTTTTATTTGTAAAGGTCATGTCCAACTAAATAATAGGGGGAAAAAGAAGGGTTTGACTCTTGAGAGATAGGTTAAGTTGGGTATTTGTGGAATCAGAAGTGTGCCATGGGCATTCCAAATCCTAACTAGAGGAAGGGTGTGTTAAGAAAGAAAATATTTTGAGCAAAAGAGAGAGTAACTAAAACACAAGTTAGATGAACGTGAGAGGTATAGTCTTGCGAGTGTACTTAATTGTATTTTATATTTTCCTTTTATAGTGGATGTGTTGATCAATTGTAGTTTTTCTTCTCAATGTGAATGGTTTTCCATATAGGTGGGCAACGGACTGGGTTGGGTCGGATTGGGCCAACCCATTAACTAAACAGGTTAGGTTGGGTTAAGTACATTTGTTAATGGGTTGGGTTGGGTTATGGGCAACATGAACTCGTCATACCCATTACCCGTCCATTGATACCTAAAGAGTGTTTTTGGTTAGTTAATTTTCCAACTAATGTATTTGTAATTTTCCAACCAAATTAAACTAGTTTAAATTCAAAGTTAGAAAATACATAATCAAGCTAATAAACAGGTCGGGTCAAGTCGGATGGGCCGATTTGGGCCTGTTTAAAAACGAAATAAACTTACGCAAAACAACGGTGTATAATAGTTATCGTTATGTACAAAGTGTTGGTAATAAGGTTAACTAATTGGAACATGTAAACTAGTGTGTCAATTAAGTTAAAAAATAATGGGTCACTAAACGGGCCGTTAATGGGTCTGCCCAATCCAGCCTGTTAATATGCCTTAATCGGCTGGTGCCTTAATCGGCTGGTCCATTAATAGCCCAGACCGTTATTAACTCAACCCTTTATTAGCCCCATTTTAAATGGACCGACCGTTCAACCCAATGGGTCCCCGGTTCGTTGCCCATCCCTAGTTTTTCACGTTAAATTAGTTGTTGTTTCTGCTCTTGATGTGTGTATGAGCATGGCTAAATTTTATCCAGCACTCTCAATTCCAATAAGTGCTTTGAGAGTTTAGTTCAAAATCACGATGGGGAGTTCGTACTCCCAGGAGGTGATATCAAAACTTGATTTGATATCACGATTGATGGTGAGTCTATAATCCCAACAGGAAATGACTGGGGAGGGAAAAGAAATGAAGAAGTTGAGAGGGACCTAGAATAGGTATCCGAACTATTGGAAGAAAAATAAAATTGGAAACTCATTTTAGTTTTCTTAATTAAAAATTGGACCCCAAAAAGTTGAAATAAAGTACAACAACAACAATAACAACAATTCTTCCGTGGGTCTTAACTTTTACAGAGTTTGGTGAGAGACAGATATAGACAGTTTTATCTTTACATCTTTGGTTATGGATAGGCCAATTCTTAAAAAATCGAAATAAAGTGGAATAAATTAAAAGAAACCAAAACAAGTTGGAAAAAAAAATTGAAAAGAATAAAAAAGAGATGAATAATTGAGACAAGCTTTTTTTTTTAAAAAAAAAAAAAAAACTTATTAGAAGGGCAAAAATCATATATGCTACCTAATTGGTGATTGGTGAAAGCCACTGCAACAGAGATTGACAGATCGAAATCAGAAGAAAGAATATTATTCGTGCAAATCCCTGCAGTGATGAAGTGCTAAACTAAAATCTACTTTTGCTTCAACTACTTCACTTTAATTCATTTTGACAATTTTTTTAATTGTAATTGTAATTGTCACGTAGTCATCCATGACTCATGTGAGCGACCAATGCAGGGTCTAAAGTAGTTAACCACATCAGCATAATTTTGTTTCCTTTCTTGTTTATATGTTTAATGAATGCAGAAATTCATAGGGACTGTTACTAAATGATAATTGCCACAATTAGATACATCTGGCTTATGCATTTGCTATACTTTGTTATGATTCATTCATTACTAAACGTATGTTGTTGCCGACAAGATTTCGGTCTCCCTCACTTCGTCCCTCCCTTGCTCTTTCTTGTCTACCCAGTGACAACCGATGGTCTGCTTTGTCGACAGGACTTGCCGTATGGCGCCGGAAGCTGCAGATCTGTTAGCCGGTGAATTTTTCTGGTCAGTTGGCTAGCGTTGGGGTGTGGGGGCGGCTGAGTGTAAATGCTACGGTTCTGGTGGTTAGTTTTTTTTTTTTTTTTTTTGGATTTCAAGTTTTGCACAGCATAGTGAGACTCAGTGATACAAGAGCGTGAAATGCTCTAATGGTTAGGTTGAGTTGGGTTGGATTTGAGTTTGAATCTCCGTGGAAGGTTTTGTTTTCCAAACTTCAACTATTTGACAATTTCGTTTAGGAAAGTTTCTTTGCAGTGTCTTTGTCCCCCTCTTTTTTTTTTTAAATGGAAACAAAAACGTTTTTTTTAATTTGATTTAGGGATGATTAATTATATCCAATGATAATTTTATGAGACTCCTTATATAAACCCTAGTGCTTTAATTGTATAAATTTATGAAGTAATCATCAAATTAAGCTCCACTAGTTCCATGTGTTCATGGATTTCATCAAATCATGAAATATGAATTCTTCAATGAAGAGCTTTAATAATCATGGTTTAAAAAAAAAAAAAAAAAAAAGGTTGACTAATTTGTTAGTATGTAGGCCTTGCTTAATAGCTCGTTGTAGTACTAATTACTAGTATTGCTCTATTAAATTAAATTCTTGTATTAATTGTTTACATACATTATTTTCTTAAAAAAGTACTATGTGAAATTAATTATAAATTAAACAATTTGTACTAACTGTTTAGTGGTACTCTGTTTCACACCTAACTTTCATTTTTAATTTATTTATTCAATTAATATTTAATGGTTGTTACTACAAATATCAAACACTTCTATTTCTGGATTTTTTTGCAAAATATTTCAAGTTAAGAAGACCTTTGGATCTCTGTAATTGCACGAAGAATACTTGTAGGAGTAAGACTAATTATACTTGGATCTCTCAAAATCTCACAAAAGTAGGATTCACACTAAAATTATTATTGTTCAATTTTCTGCTATTATATAAAAAATTAGTTAGAAAGCTTAACTCGAAAGGCTACTTTCAAAAAAAATGATAGTTTGTACTTTCTTGAATTAGCTTTTCAACATCCAGAGAGATAATTCTAAAAATTAGCTCACCAAATATACAAATTAGTTGTTTGACAAGTGATTAAACTTTGATTCTAAAAGCTCCCCTTTTCCCCCCAAAAAAAAGGAAATACTCTCCAGAAAAAATTGTTGCTAAACAGTTGTTAAATTCCAAATTTAAATTAATGGAAATTATATTTCGATTGACTTCTAAAATTTTATCAATAAATTCCACATGTTCAGTGACCTTACATTTTTACCAAATTTACCAATTATTATTGACCATCTATAATTAATTTTGGCCCTTAATTTGTTTATTTCAAAGGTGTGCTTATAATAGTTTAGATTAATATATTTTTATTTATTTAAAAATAAAAATTAAATCAACAAATTGGACCAAGATATAACAAATATGTAGTCCAAATTTAGGTTATTATAATATTTACCATATGCTGACAACTACTATAAATTTTTATCAACGCCAATTTTTAGCATTTTATTGGTTTTGAATGCGTTTGATATGACATAATTGGCAAAGTGGCATGAAACAGCACACACAATTATGAGCCATTCTGTCAGCAAGATGGGTGTAGTCCCCTTTTTACCTTTTTTTGTTTCCTCTTTTTTTTGGGGGGGGGGGGGGGGAGGGCCTTAGCAGTGATTATTGGTTATTTCGTTTGTGGACCGACACCCAAATTTCTTTTTATTGAAAAGACCGAAACCCAAATCTTTGCACTTATTTGTAGATGTTATTTGCCCTTGGAATGCAGCACATAATTCTAGCCCACAATCCCATCATTTTTGGAGAGGGAAGAGAAAAAGAGGCAGTAATTCTAAGATATATATCTATATATTATGTTCAAGTACATATCTATGTAAGAGACATCATATAATTGGACTAAACTTCGATTCTATTTCATTCCCCCCAATCCAACAAGCATTTTCGTAATTCTTCCAATCCTACTGATTAGAAAAAGATACATTGCATAGAACAAAAGATACACTTCATATAAAAAAAGATACATTGCAAAAAACAAAGGGTACACAGCAAGAATAAAAAAGGTATATTATAGAACAGAAAAGATGCACTATTGCAGAAAAAAAAGATATACTACAACATATTGAGAACACGTCTACTACACGACTTCAGGGTGTGTACCATGCTAATACATACGTTTGTATCTAAGAATTTTTGGGGGGGCTCCGCAACCTAAAAAAATACATTTATCTTTTGGTTAATCAACTTCTTAAAACTTATATGCGACTGATGTTGGAGTATGAAAGTGGGTATTATCCCACATTGATAAAATTCAAAGAATGTGACAGTGGATGTTGTCCCACATTGATGAGATTAAAGGGTTGGAGCATGTATATAAACTTGTGAGTTACTCCACCCGTTGCTAATTAGTTTTGGAATGGAACCTCATTTGAGCTTATGTGCATGATTCGTTGTTGAAAACCCAATTAAAATAAAAATTTAACATGGTATCAGAGCGGGTTACTCGATCTTGATTTGTCACCGTCCCCGTTTGATTAAAATTGTGTGCACATATTGGGTCTTGTTAGTAGCCCACACGTGAGGGGGCGTGTTGGAGTATGAAAGTGGGTATTGTCCCACATTGATAAAATTCAAAGAATGTGAAAGTGGATGTTGTCCCACATTGATGAAATTAAAGGGTTGGAGCATGTATATAAGCTTGTGAGTTACTCCACCCATTGCCAATTGGTTTTGGGATGGTACCTCATTTGAGCTTAAGTGCATGACTTGTTGTTGAAAGCCCAATTAATATAAAAATTTAACAACTGCCAAAATAATTTATGGAATCATTTTCTTTTTAATGTAGTAATTTATAGGATTAAATTTGGGATAAATTTGATGAGTTTTTGTAGAAAATTGACCTGAAATATTACTCTATTAGAATAACATGATTAGCCTTAGTTTTTTAATGCAATTTTGCAAGACAAGACACGACGAAGTGGGAAAGATAAAACGAAAAAATATAAAAAGAGTTTTCGAAATCTTCACCTATGTAGTAAAAAAGACTCATCGGATCATTTGTATGTTGCCTTGGTGAAATTTCATTAAAAAATAAGGTAATAGTGTCATTTTAACATTTCCCTTTCTACCATATTGAGTCTAGTTTATCCCAAATTTGGTCCCATAAATTATTACACTAATTACATGATAGATTTATAAATTATTTTTTAATCTCATAAATCCCACAAATTAATTAGTTAAAATAAAATAAAGCCAAATGTTTTTTTAAAGAAAAACCCATGATAAATGCTTTACAATTTACATTATGTATTACATTCTTTATATTTATTTTAGTTGTATACGTAGGAGTCTCCCTTCAAATTTTTAAATTTCGTCAAATAGTTTTGATTTTTCTCTCCTATTTTAGTTGTCATGTCTTCTCCATTATAAGATATATATTGTATTGATTAAAACTATTTTCTTTACTATGCTTTGATTCAAAATGTAAAAAGTATAAAAATAAATGAATAGTCTACTAATTTTATAACATCTTCCATTTGATGATAAGAATAAAGATGCTGACTCAGCTTTTGTATTGTTTTTTTAATTTATTTTTTAGTCATCATTCATGAATTTGTGATTCCATCTCCTAAAGGAAAAGAATGGAATCCCACACTTGAAAGCAATTGCTTTTTTTAATTAGGCAACTGTACATCCTTTATTTCATGATGGATTACCTCCACTAATTGGTTCTGAACCGAATAATGAACAGGACCGGTGTTGAGACCACAATTAAAACAATAAATCGTACCCAAAAACTTAATTAATAGCAAATGAGAAATATTATCAATTATATTAATTGCTAAACATTTTTCTCACTATCCTATATAATAGAGGAAAGGTCATTATATATATATCAAGCATAAAAATATTACCTTTTTTTTTTGGTGAAACAAAGTCAAAGGAATATATCAACTACTCAAGAATTTCTAGGGTGAAATAGGAGATTAAAAGGAAGCACACAAAACATCAACCAGGATATTGAGTTAAACTGTTCCCCGCCCCCCCCCCCCCCCCCCAAAAAAAAAAAAAAATCTCACATGCAGCCAATAGTACAAGAGAAATATGTGAATATCAAAGACAAGATCGAAGAGAGAGAAAGCCAAGCATCAGACTTGCCTAGAGACCAACATTATATAGTAACCCTTCAAGATCATATGCCATTCATCATCATCATCATCATCATCATCGTCATCATCATCATGATGGGCATCATCAAGGGCATCATCATCATACATACATAGGGGTGATAACTTATCCTTCTCCACCACGTAGAAATTTCTTCCTTACATGATCATCACCATCACCCTTAGCAAAAATATCTCTCTTCTTTATCCCCTTATGATTATTCATGGAAGAAAATCGACCTCGGGATATGTCTTCTGAATTCAAAATCAATCCAATCATCGTCGTCGTCTTCTTCTTCTTTTGTTTTGGCTGATAAGATATTCTAGATTTTTCCAGTTAAGCTAACAGGAGGTAGGAATTTTAGTATGAGGTGAGGAGGACAAGGGGAAGAAAGTTGAGAGCATGGGGCAGAGGGTATAGGATTGGGTATAATGTCATATATTTATGTATTGGTTGCTAAGAGAAGGTGGTGAAATAAATATAAAAAGAAAAAGGAGGAGACCATGTAGAAAAACATGTATATAGGGCCTACTTCACATGTTTGGTAGTACTTAAGAGAAAGAGATATTGGGAAGGGAGAATATCTCCCACTCTTAAGCTATGAAATTGTCATTGGATCAAATAATGGAATCTCATGTTAACCAATCTTGTTTCCTTTTTTTCCTAGAACAATAGGAAAGGGATTGACCCCTTCTTATTGGGCATTTGGAGTACTCCAAATTTAAACTTTAAAAAAACAAGAGGAGATTTATTTTGCCTCAACGACAGTTTGTTTTCGTCTAATTAGTTGGAGATATGTTCAATCTGGCCTGCTTCGACTCGCAAAAATGTGAGTTAGGGACGGTTGTTTTACCTCTAGATTTTTCCAATTCTTAAATTGAAGGTACCGAACTGTGATGAGGTGTAGAATTGGCTAAAGCTTTTGATCCTCTAGTTTGACCCATGACACTCGCAAAAAAGTTGGCTCTCAAAAGGTTGAACGTTTCTTGAGGGACGAAGATATCAGAAACTTTGAGTAAGTTAATTGCATACTTGAGAATTTTGAGTTTATTGGACTTCTATCACACTATTTAAATTGAATGAATTATTTGCCATAAATTGTTCATGAATTGATATGTTTGTTGTGCTTTTTTTGTTGTATTGTTGATTCAGTTATGATTGAATTTATTTTCTACTTAACTATAGTTCTTGATTTTTTGCATTTCTTCTATTTGTTAAGATTTGTAAATCGAAATACACGTAGAATTATTAAATTTGCTAAGGCTTGTATCAGAGGTTCAAATGATGTAGAAATGCGGCAAGAATTTGTGAGTCGCAATTATTTAATCAAGCAGAGCTTTGAAGGTCGGGTGCTGCCCAAAATAACACGAGGGTACATACGGGTCAGAGCAAGGTCAAACGGATGAGAATCGGATAGGGTTAGGATTAAGAAAACACTACCCTCATATCTTAACCCTCAACCTGTCTCAACCCTGAATTTGATAAACATTATTCATCTTAGAAGTAAAATAACAGTCAAGTTGTTGTGAGACATAAATATGACTCTTATTTTTAAGAGACATAAGTAATTTGAGACAAAAAAATGTATTTAGACAATGCATTAGCATCCATATTATGTAAGCAACATTCTTTTGTAATTTTCACTTTCAAGGACATGTAATTAAACCCACAATTACTCAATCTATGAACCACTATAAAATCTATCAATTCTACAAAATACACACTTTGAAAAAAAAAATAATTAAATTTAGATAAATTTAAATTGCAATGAATTACTTTGTACATAACATATCTATACTTTTATAAGAACATGAATCTTGATCTCATGTTCAAACGTGATATTTTCACAATCATGTCAGACTTGGACTTGCCAAGTCAAAACCTTTATCAGGCTTCAATGAGTACTTACTCTTAAAGTCACGTTAATAAAAATATATCAAAACAATCTACATAATAAATATACATAAGAAAAATAAACATGTGATAAGCAGAGCAAATACCCCTAAAAACATATAAGAATTTTTCGGCCATAACCAGCAAAAAGACTATCTTTTTTTGAGGAGGAAAAAAAAAAAAAGTAAACAAAAATTAAAAATTTATCAAAAAGAAGTGTGGGGCACACAACATGAGATTGGACAAAATGTGCTTAGACACGCGTCCAGTTATTGGAAAGGGGGTCCCAAGTAAGGTTGAGTTGAAAGGTCAATTCATGACCTACTGTGACCACTGTAATAACAAACAAAAAGCTAAGCTAAAGCTACAAAAAGAAGAGCTCAATAGTGTATTTATGACCCTCCTACATGAATTATTAGCCTTTCATTATATTGTTTGCAATGGTGCTTCATTAGGTTGTAGCTTAAGCACGCCTTTTTGACCTTGTTATTCATATTTTGTTTAGAAAGGTTTTGGTTAAGAGTAGTTTAACATGTGTACTGACATGTCGATGGGATCTGATATTGATTCGATCAATATTGAACATCTCGGAGAAAAAGTAGACTGCTCTTTATCTTATGATTTTAAATTATTTTGTCTGCAAGCTAATGTGATGTTTGGTTGCAGGTAATGCAATGGCAATGTAATGCAATTCACATTGTAATGTAATCATAATTACTTAGTTTATGGTCATCATAACTACAAGATAGTTCTTTTATTACAATACTCTCGTACAACCAAACAAGGTAATGAAAGTTTGCATTACAAAGTTGTTTGCATTACAAAGTTGATTACATCTAACCAGACATTACATAAGTGATTTGTTCATGATGTGGCATTGCCGACATATGCAACATACTTATAGTAGGTTTTGCAATTATTCCTCATTCATTATGGCCACAATCTTAAATACGCATACAATACCGGCGTATTAATATTAAAGTATTTCAATTATAAGAAATTATGATATTGCCTTCGTTATTAAGTTTTATGAACATACTCGATCAATAATATTCCACATCCTTTTTGTAATTTTTTGAAAGCACTTTTAACTTGTTAGTTATTACTCACTGACTTATTATGAAAACAAGAAACGTTTTTAAAGATAAAAACATATTAATTCTCTTTTTTATTGTTTATCTGTCATCATTTAATTTTTTTATTAAAAAAAACTACTCCAAAACATTTTGCTTACTTTTTTTATCAGAAACTATTTTAATTATTTGATGAGGTTTTGAGAAATGCTTACTCCATATGTTAGGGTTAAAATAATGAATACGTACAAATTTTCACACTTATATACGAACAAAAAAAGATTCATACTGAGCTAATTTTGTTGCAACGGTGGCTTTATGGGCCAAAGATAGCCATGTGAGTTAACAATTACACAAGTGGATGGTAATGAGTCAGGTCGGATTTGGAGCGGGTGAACCTCCACCCGCATCCATCAGCCGCATCCATCCACTTCACCCGATCTACCCGTCACCCGCTCAACCGCTCACCCACATCCAATCCACCCACCACCCGCGGATGAAGCGGGTGGTAAACGGCTGAAATGGATGAAACGTATTATGTCTCATTTTATTCGTTTATCGCTCAAATAAATTTCAAAAGCCTGGACAATTTAAAATATACAAAACAATAACCAACGAAAATCACATACCCTAATCATAAACATAACAATTACCACAAATGATAAAGATACCAAACATAAGTTTTTAATATACATACATATATACATACATATATATATAGATATATTATATATATATATATATATATATATATATATATATATATTATATATATATATATATATATATATATATAAAGCGGGTGACGGGTCGGGTGGACCATCACCCGAATCCGACTAATCCATCACCCGATTGTCCATCACCTATTTAACTCACCCGTTTAGTCGGGTTTTCATTCGATTTTCGGATCGAATGAATCGGATATCCATTGGATTCACATAAAATTGTCAGGCCTAATATATCCGTACCATCTTTATTAGGTTTTAGAAAATAATGCCCACATACCCATATCTATAAGATTTATGAATCTTCAGGTGGTTTTATTCAGGTGTATAAACAGTAGAAAAATATAGCCTATATTCAACGACACGTAAAAATTTTGATGTAAATTTTTGTGAATGTTTCAATAAAAATAGAAATCAATAATTAACATTTTGAAGCTTTATTTTAAAAATAGAGTTAAAGTAATAGTCTTTCAAATTATATAAAAATTATTACATAATAATGATTCAAAATTCAGAGAACAAAAAACATTGAAAATGTGGTATAATTGACCAAGTTTTACATGGGTACTAAATGGTAATAAATTCACACTCATATCCATAATTCTAATATCCGTTTATACTCATCTAACCAATGTTAGGAAAACTGTTAGGAATAATATCAGAGTAACAGTATAGCGGAAGCGATATGATGTAATAGAAAATCAGAAATTCAATCAACAAGACAACAGAGTAATAGGAAGAGAACAAGAACACAGGAATTTAACGTAGAAAACCCAATGTGGGAAAAACCACGGACGGCGACAGCACCAAAACAATCCACTATGAGTAGGAAAGTACACCACAATCACAATCACCTCAGTGATTCGATCTAAGAGCAGACTTACAGTTTCTCTCTATTGTAATCTCTCGCAAACTACTTTTACCTCTCAATGTGTTTATGAGTAATGGAGTATTGGAGTTATTTTAGATCCTAGACCTGACCCTCTTTATATAGAGTCTAAACAGTAAGGTTTTCCCCCCTTGGAAAAAACCCTAGCCGCCGCAGAGGAAACACCCTCAACGCCAAACCCTAGCCGCCAAAACAAGGCGGCAAAAAATTGGCCGTGGCACGGCACAGCACCCCCGTGCCACTTTGCTGTTTGCTTCGTCTTCGACTCTTTGTCTTAGCACGCCCGTGTCTGTGCAGTATAAGCCTCCCGTGCCGATACTCGAGATTTTGGGTCATAAAACCCAACAATGTCCACCTTAGACCAAAATCTCCAATCACTGCTCTCTGACTCCGTCATCGCACCCCGAAGGGTGACGCCCCTTCCAAGGGGCAATGCCCCGAAGGGCGCTCCAATACTGCGAATACCAACTAAGTCCAAGCAATGCTTGAACTTAGCTCTGGGAGAGAACTTATATGAACTTTCCTTCATATAACCTGTGATAGTAGATGCCTGCAAGACATAGAGGCCTCCTTGCTTCAAACCCTTCAGCAGAATCCTATTGCCCTTTGAGACCTTCAGAACTCCACCTTCAACTGAATATTTGCACCCTTTGGATTTAAGGGTGCCCAACGAGATGAGGTTACGCTTCAAGTCAGGAACGTGACGAACATTCGATAAAGTCCTGACAACACCATCATGGGTCTTGATTTTAACAGTACCGATTCCAGTTACATTACATTGGGCATTATTGCCCATGTGAACAACAGTTGAGTCAACTGGATCATATGTTGAAAACCAATCCTTGTGAGGACACATATGATAGGTACACCCAGAATTAAGAATCCAATCAGAATCGCTTCCCCCTTCAGTAGAGGTAGCAAACAGAACGTCACCATCAGAGTCAGATTCAGCAAACGAAGTTTCAGCAGGCTCCTGAGAATTATCTTCTTCTTTCTCCTTCTTCTTTGTAGTTTCCAGCAGTTAGCAACAATATGAACTAAATTACCACAGTAATTGCAGGTCTTACCAGCATGAGGATTTTTAGACTTAGAACGGTTCTTACTCCTATTACCGTTCCCCTTTTCAGTTGTTGTACCCCTTACTGCTAATCCCTCAGCAGAATTAGCATGAATGTCAAGATCAAACTTCTCCTTAAACAACAGGTTTGACTTAACATCCTCAAACGATATAGTATTAGAATTACTATATAGTATAATCTCTTTAAAGTGTTTATAAGAAGGGGATAATGACACAACAAGCAAAATAGTCTTATTCTCATCCTCAATTTTAACGTCCACGCTTTCTAGATCCACTAGAATTGAATTAAACTCATTCAAATGCTTTTGGACAGGGGTACCTTCAGCCATACGAAAGGTATACAACCTTTCCTTTAAACGGATCTTGTTGGCGAGACTCTTCGTCATGTAGAGTTCCTCCAGCCGAGCCCAAAGATCCACCGCAGTTGTCTTATCAAGCACCTCTCGCAGGACATGTGGTGTCAAGCACAACTGTATGGCTGAAACCGCTTTTAGCTCCAGTTCCTCCCATTCGTCTTCCGTCAGCGACCCACGCCGCTTCTTCTGTTCTTCAGCCCATTGCTCATCTGTTGTCTTTTCAGGTTTTACGTGAGGTCCCTTCAGAACCTTTCACAACCCGTGTTGAATGAGAACTGCTCTCATCTGCACCTTCCAGAGATTAAAACTAATCTCCCCATCGAATTTCTGAATATCTACCCTCATGATAGAAGACATCCTATAACCAAAGCTCTGATACCACTTGTTAGGAATAATATCAGAGTAACAGTATAGCGGAAGCGATAGGATGCAATAGAAAATCAGAAATTCAATCAACAAGACAACAGAGTAATATGAAGAGAATAAGAACACAGGAATTTAACGTGGAAAACCCAATGTGGGAAAAACCACGGACGACGACAGCACCAAAACAATCCACTATGAGCAGGAAAGTACACCACGATCACAATCACCTCGGTGATTCGATCTAAGAGCAGACTTACAATTTCTCTCTATTGTAATCTCTCGCAAACTAATTTCACCTCTCAATGTGTTTATGAGTAATGGAGTATTGGAGTTATTTTAGATCCTAGGCCTGGCCCTCTTTATATAGGTTCTAAAGAGTAGGGTTTTCCCCCATTGGAAAAAACCTTAGCCGCCGCAGAGAAAACACCCTCAACGCCAAACCCTAGCCGCCAAAACAAGGCGGCAAAAAATTGGCCGGGGCACGCCACGTGCCCCACCGTGCCACTTTGCTGTTTGCTCCGTCTTCGGCTCTTCGTCTTGGCACGCCCGTGTCAGTGCAACATGGGCTCTCCGTGCCGATACTCGAAATTTTGGGCCATAAAACCCAACAAAAACAAGCACACAAAAAAAGCCCCCAACATAATTAGTTAACAAACACTTAGCATTGTCTCAATGATAAACAACAGTATAATCGATCTTCTAATTACCAATATTTAAATTATGCCAACATTTAATTGACAATCATAAATTCTTGTCACATCTGTTTCTCTATTATTCCCTTTTTTCCTTTTTTTTTCTCGGTCGAGAAAGAAAATTCCTGTTTTGTTTTTTCAAAATTTATTTTATTATACATTACTTCATTTTTTTTTTGACATAATTCCCACCCAACTAAAACAACTGTCTATCCAAAATGTACGTGCATCAGGATCTTGCATGCGCAAAAAAGAACCCAAAAAGGAAAAAGAATATATCAGATAAATAAATAATAATAGGAAACCAAAGAGAGCTAGTGGATTGAGTGAATATACAAAAGTGGTCCAATAACTCAAATATTATTATTATTTTTGAAAATGAGAAGAGCCCCCATAATTACAATTCAAAGCTAAATGATATTCACATGAAACCCCACTTCTTCAATTTATAAGGTACTCTCGAATTTATAGACCTGAACTATTGTATATAGTAAATTTTTATTTTTTAAAAAATCCACCTATTATTTTCATGATTTTTCTTTTTGAAAAAACAAAACTTCTGTATCAGAAGTTTATAGATTCGTATCCAAAATAAAAGTGTTGTCCCTATAGAAAAAAATAAAATAAATCCATCAATACAGCAATGACATAGCTGTCCCTTGTGGGCTACTATCATCACGGTCTTTCTTTCCAAAAAAAATAAATCTTATGTAAGACAAAAATTGCGTTATGTCATCAGATCTATGAATCTGGATCTATAATAAAAAAAAAATTGTCCCTACAAAAAAAAAAAAAAAAACCCATCAATGCAGCAATGACAGCTATCCCTTGTGGGCTTGGGCCCAACCAAAGGTTGCATGTCCTACACCCACTTGCTCCTGGAAATATTGTCACACTGAAAAGTCGAGGGGTTATATTGTAAATTCAAATCTACAAATGCATACTATTAGTAGTAGATTTTTGACATCATAAATACTATTTGGTCCACCGAACTTTGACTTGTACTTAGAGATTGACACTATTTTTCTATAATTTTATTTAACCGGAATATATTAAATCTGTAATTTATTTTCAATTGACGGTCCATCTAACAATTCGCACAACCTATGTAGTATCTACCAGTCCTTTGAAAACAACCAAAGCTATGGCTGAGATTATCTACCAGTCCTTGAAATCAACATAAGTCAAATTGTTAACTGTTAAAGGAGAAGAATTTTGCAAACTGCACTGTAAGGCCCCAACCCTTGATCGCCATGCTGACCACATATAATTATTTAGAGCAGTTCCGAAATTGATAATTCGGCTCGCAAATATCCCAAAACTTTTGTAACTTAAGTATGAAGTTCTTAGCAACAAGCTCCTTAAAAATAAAAGTATTCCTTAGATGATATAAGTATTCGTACCAAAACCTTTAACCCTTTATTTAGCTATATTTTGGGATGTTATTTGTATGTATGACAACCGTATGGCAATAAGTTTTGCCCCATAAGTTCATAATTAGGCCAAATTCAACAATTTTAAAATGATATTTTGAACAATCATGAATCAAAATAATATTTAGGCTCTATTTGGCAATGAACTGTTAGCTGGTAGCTGATTGTATTAACTTAAATATCATGACCACTCACAATAGATCACTTTAGAAAATATTTATTAATTGTTTGTTGTAAGTGGCATTTGAAGTAATTTTGTGAAGACTGTTACGGTCAATATAATCAATTTAGTAGTAAAAATCAAAAAAACTCTTAAAAAAAGTCATTCTAAAGAACTTTTTATAAAATAACTTTTTGGGTCCAAAAAATTAATACAAAAAGCTCTTCAACAAATACTCTAAAGAGCTTTTTGACTAAACTCAAACAGTTAATATCCTCAAAAAGTTCTTTGTAGATTAAAAAGTTCTTTACCAAATAAGATCTTAATATTATACGTAAAAGTTTTAAAGGATGATATAAGTAAAATTTTTAGGTGCTTTATAAAATTTTTAAAATATATAAAAAAAATTTAAGATCCGTCACTCTTTAGAACCCACTTATTCTATCTAAAAAAGAAAAAATTAGTAGGGGAAAAAAAGGCGTATTTTAGAGGAGATGAGCCAGCAATTAAAAAGTGCAACTTAAAGGGACCACATCTTGGGTTGATAAGTCGAATGCATGGCCCACCGGCGGCTGCCTTTGCAGTTTGCACAGGCCACCGCCCACCGGCGGCTCCTTGCTGCCTAACTTTAAGTAATAATTTTGTGCACCTAGTTATGAATCATTGGTTGGGGGTTGGAAAACGCACCTAGTTATTATTATAACAATTAACAATGGCCCAGTGCAAATATGGACGGACAGATTGGATTTACTGTATTTTTAGTTGATTCTAACTTCCTAAGATGTAAATGTACGAATTTTACTGCAATTTTTAGTTGATTCACGAGGATAAGTTAAAATTTTGGATTCGTGTGAATGTGATTTTGCATAGTTTTAGTTGATTCGTGAGGATAATATAGAGTTGTGAGTTAGGGTTAGGGAACAGCCTACGTCCGTGCACCACCTAAAATCAGGAGGAGATTCACAGTACAGCTGAAACTCAATGTGATCCATGGGCTAAGATGTTGAAACTCAATCTGTACCGTTCACTCCAGCTAAGAAGCTGGCCATCAGTAGTACAAAACCATAAGGTGAGGTGGTGAACCACCTACATTTGAGGAAAGATGAACACCCTTATAATTTCCACAATCAAACCGGAAAAACGCTCCATACTGATACTATGACATTATACACCAAATCCAGATTCATAACATCGCACTGGTCAAGTATTGCAATATTTGCATTTTGCAAGGAATCAAAAGGCAGGGAATCTCTATTGCAAGTTTCGTAGTTACCACACAGCACAATATGCAGCTGAAAATGGCAGCAAACCCGAATCTCCAAAATAATGATGATGCTATGCCAATAGAAGTAAAACCTCACTCAGACAATAGCAGCTCATCCCGTGGCCCATAATAAAACTCGCCACCAAATCCGTATACTTGTTCTATGCTATATAACATTTGCTTGAGATCCTAAACCTAAGACGAAAGCTCTGCCTCGATTGAATGGAGATGGGAATTTCTATTGCCCCAAAATGAAGGCATGTATTTCAGCCCAATTGGATGTTGTGTAGAGAACACCCGGCTCAGCCTTCCACTTGAAAGAACTTCCCTCCACACATTCCTTTTGCTTCTTTACCAAACCCGGAAACAATGGAACAAATGACACACCAAAATGACTGCCTAACCTCCTCAGGCTGGAACTTGACCCAAAAACAATACCTATGTCTGCCTTGAGCAGGCAAAGCAAGTCCCCCACTGAATCCCCGATATATACGCTCAACTTCTGCTTGTCATCACCGCTTTCCATCATGATCTCGCTGAATTTTTCAACCTTGTCTATGGGAGACTCAACTTTCTTGATAATTTCACCAGTGGAAATGGACCCCTCATAGCTGAACTCATTTGCATGTATGTCCAGAGCATGCAACCCTCCTGATGCAGAGAAATGCATTTTTAAAAAAAAGGTCATTTGTTGAGGGAAATTTCACGGGAAAACTGAGTTGCACCCTCAAGAAAAAAAAAGAAAATCCCAAAAATAAATATGCACAAGGGATGCAATACACTACAAAGAACAGTGCTACAAAACCAAAGGACGAAACAAGCAGAATTCCACACACACTTGACTTCGCCAAAATGTCACATCCCATAATATGGCACAACAAAATGATCTCCCCGAGCTAAAAATTTTGATCCCATTCAAACAATGTCTATTATCCATTGACTAACAAATACAAGAATATTTTTAGAAAATAGAAATACACACATTTTGATCAATTTCATTCTAAAACCTAACTTTCCATTTGTTTCAGGAAAAAGGGAGTATAGCGCCTATTGACCAGATATGAAACACCATGGACAACATATATATATTTTTTTGATCAGGAACACCATGGATAACATATATACCTGCCATAAACCCAACCCCCCATCCCTCCACCCACAACCCCCCCCCCCCAAAAAAAAAAGGGCACAAAACATGAAGTGCAAGGGATCGACAGACCCGCATACAAAGCCCATGGGTTTCCCATTCATGAACATTTCGTCCACATAAGCAAAGACAACACAATCACAAATCATACTTGAATATTTCTACTAGGATATCTTTTCCAATCACACATTCTCACTAAAATGCGTCTTAAAATCATCACTTGCACAAACCCAAATATTTTAGATGCTTATATCCCTCTCCACACACAATCTACAAGTTCCACTGAAGTGCAGTTATGTACCAATATTTAATCCCCCCCCCCCAAAAAAAAAAAAAAAAACCGTAGTGCCTGATCTTCTGACATGATATTCAAAATTAATCGTCCTTTGAACTGGCAAACTCAAGTAACATGAGAAATACAGTGCATAACAATAATTTCACAGATAACCCACAAAAGAGGTCACTAATTAGGGGGACACAGAGAGTTGACAAGCAGCACGTTTACCTGATAAGAAAGTTGATCTGATCAAATCACCACACCAGCAATATGAAAGCACATGAACATTCACATCCAGATTATCGCTCTGTACAAGTTGTTGGAAGAAACTAGTACAGCCATCTTGAAGTATTATCCGTTCACCAGCCTTTTTGATGTCTTCGAGATTTATACCCTTCAGCACTCCAGATTCAATGACTCTAGCATTAGCCTTGTTCTCAAACTCTGAAAGTAGCTCAAGCGCCTGGTGCAGAGCTTCATAACTAAACTCCCCTTCTAAAAGTGAAAAAAAAAAAAAACAAAAACAAAATGTAAGTCCAGCTAAACAGCAATACAATATTGTCCGAAAAGAAGAGGACTGGATAAACCGCTTAGACGAATCTCTCTATGACGGAGATACCTTTCTTACTTGCCAAAACATTCTCAATGCATTGTTCATACTCTTCTGTGTACTGCCTTGAGAGAACACCCCATGTGTTTTTCAAATCAGCAGAGGACATACGGGCAATTTGAGTTTCAGGTGCATTCTGATCAGACTTTGGAGCTGTTACAATCGCAATCTCAGCTAAAATTGCAGATGAGTCAACGACTGTGCAGGTCAAGTCAAAATCTGAA
The DNA here is from genome assembly GCA_029747015.1 of Carnegiea gigantea. Lineage (NCBI taxonomy): Eukaryota > Viridiplantae > Streptophyta > Magnoliopsida > Caryophyllales > Cactaceae > Carnegiea > Carnegiea gigantea. The sequence continues at coordinate 76,471 of JAKOGI010002732.1, forward strand.
AATAGCACGAGTCGCTGTTCTGAAGGATTAAGATGCTTTGACAAGGGAGCCACAGTTGGTTGCACTACTGTCTGTGCCAAGAAAAAATTGATCTCAAGCCTCATTGCCTGTTGATACAGCTTCTCGATAATGCCAAGCTCTTCACCAGTCAGAGAGGCACTTAGTTTCTCAAGCAATTCTTCAATTTGCAAAGCACAGGCCTAGATTCAATCGGTAATAAGTTAGTTGTCCATTCAGAATAAGCTGCACCTCAGCCACAGAGATTGTAGCCAAAGAAAGATAAGTAAGATAACAGCTCAATATCATAGCAAACCTGGAAGCTTGGAGATGAGTAGTTGTCAATCCATCTCTTATACGGGTGAAGGCTGTCATCTGGATCTAGTAAAGCCTGAATCTCCTCACCTAGAAAGGCATATAATCTCATGCAAGGAGTCATTGCACCCAAAGTGTAAGCAGCAATCTTTGTCTTTTCAAACGGCGTGGCAAGTTTGCCAGGACCCTTTAGTCCCTCAACTTTTCCTGAGGCTGTAGCCAACAAAAAGTCTCTGTACTTTATTGTCGCAGAATTCGGGGGAACTTCTTTGCCAAAGTCAGGACCCCATTCCTGCAAAGTTCATTGGAATAGACCAAATGAATTCCTATAAAGGTGTTGTAAGCTCAAATTTAGCAGTAAGAATGTATGTAAAATGGGGAAGGAAAAAGCATAGCATATCTTATTGCTTGCCACTGGAACTGCTTCATTTCAACCAGTGCAACCAGTAATAATAAACAGGTCAAGGAAAGATCCGCAGATGTCATCCCTTGACCCAAAAAACTGGAACACAAGAAATACAAAGCTGTTTGGCTTGCAGCGAAGGTGACCCATTAAGGAAGCAAATAAGCAATTGACATTGGCTTGGATGGCCAGAGGCAACTACCATGGCACCGTTGCAAAAGTCTTCTAAATTAGCACATATCAAGCTTTACATTCATAAAAACATATAAGATAGTCCATGGATCAGGGTTTGTCCATGCTATGTTAATTATTTTCCTCACGCTGTATGTTCCAACCCTTATGTATAAGTGATGGACCAGTTTTTCTCATCAAAATCATTGTCAGAGAAAATGCAAATCTACAGCAATTTCGTGAGGGGAAAAATCTAGCTCAATCACATCCAGAACAATGAACTTGTTGCCAGGATAGAGGGGGAAAAGAGGGCAGTCCATTCACAATCACACGTGACATCATATTCTTCATATAAATCCTGATTAGTACCAGTTCAACTTCCAGCATAATGACAAGTCTTGCCCCCTAAGCATGACATATAACATTGCATGACATATAACACTGCAACCCTCACATGCATGCACACAGATGGACAGTAAACACAGACAGTTGTCTAAGTGAATCTTAGACCAAGCTAGCTGCGAATATCTAGGAGCTAGATACGTACATAAATAGGTTTAGAAGCTCAAATGAATCCCAGGACTCAAAGGAAGCTGAAGCTCCTCTTTGAGTCTTCGCCCCCCATCTTGCTGACTGGATGGCCTCATAAAATTGCACTTGAAACTTACAAATTTCGTTTACGGCCTACAACATTGTAAGATCAGTCCAAGTTATGTCAATGATTGTAAATTTCATGAATATTTTTCCCCCCAGTATTTTTGGGTCTAAATCATGTTGGATCAATGAAATAAAATTATTACCTATATAGTACACAAGTATACACCGACCCTTATTTATTTATTTGTTATTTACTTATAGCCCAGCTCCCTTCTCTTTCTTAGTCTCTTATCTTTTCTCTCTCAACTTGAACCAGGCAAAGAAGCTCCCTTGGAGAAAAGTGCTCTCTCCCTCTCCCTCTCCCTCTTTTCCTTTCCTTTGCCGTATATGCATCAGCGCATAGCAAATTATTCAAGTTTTCTCTGGGAATAACGGCTCTTCGTTAGTCCACAAAAAGCAAATAAGCAATAGGCCCCTTTGTATACAGACCAACCTCTATTTTTGATTCCAAAAAGCCTAAAGGAGCCATGAATAAACCCTGCACAGTCACCTCAAGGCATAGCAAGGTAGAAGTGATGTCCCCCCCGCCCTTTTATTTAAATGCGCAGTTGCGCACAGGCATCAAGAACAACTAAAACTGATTTCATTCATAGGCAATTGAGAGCCATTTTCTTGTGCTTCTAATACATGTCTTGTGCGTGGCAGGCAAGTCCATTTTTGCACACATCAAGACATGAGAATTTTATGCCAGAATCTGCGTCGGTGCTTTTTAGGTCATAGGTAATTCACCAAAGCAAAGTAAACTACTAAGTGCTTTGAAATTGAAGGTTGGTAAGCCCATGCTCAATTGTAGATGTGATTCCAATCCCCTAACCCACGCCACGCCCTCCCCCCACCCCCCTCCCCTCCCCCCAAAAAAGAAACCCAGCAAAAAATGGCACCTAGCATAAACATACTATTGTCATTCATTAAAATTTTTGGTGGACGAGAGGGTGACACTTCATACCCACCCAAAAATTCAACAAGTAACATCTTACATTGCTTTCTAATATGAAAATGTGTTCCTCAACATACTCATTGATAGTCTCCTACCATCTACATGGGCCACTGTGCACCGGTTTACAAAAGACAAAGGGACATTCATTGCTAATAGCCACTAGCCCCCAGATCTGAGTTTGAAAGAGTCAATTCAGAATTGAAACCTGCACATACCAGATCACACAAATCGCTACAGGCCAAATACCAGTAGGTAGCAAAGAACACTGTTTTGCTATTCCAAAGGCAGTTCCCCGTAGAAAGGGCATATAATTGATATTAAAGTTCACAGACCATATAAATTGAGCTTCATACATACACTCCAGAAGATCTGATTAAAAAAAAAAAATTAAAACCAATGCTTTCAAACAGCAGATTGGTTTGAATCATTGATGAGTGAAAAAAGAACACTATAAACAAAGTCATATCATTCATAAGCATCTCGCCCTCAATTTAAAGTGTTATTTCCTAAAGACAAATGCATACATTTTATAAGCCTTCAATAATGTTTTGGCATACTGCTGTTATACAATCAGTCCTTCCATAAGATTGATTGATAGCGATTTGAAATAAATCTGAAGAATTCTAACGAAGCATCAAAATGCTACCATGTTATCTCTACTGTGATTCATATATGGCATGTATAATGCATGCCATTAGAAGGTAACAAATGAGATGATTCAACATAGACAAGCCTATCCATAGTTACCTGGATCGCTCCATAGCTCCACGAACCACGTCCGGGAACAAGCAATCCGAAGCCCAAATTACACGAAATTTGTAGAATAACTAACGATCCGCGTTCTAGACTCAGCAATCCGGGAAGCATTCCATGTAACTATGAGCCTACCCTATGTTCTCAATTTTCAATTTTTCTTTCCAAAATTCGGCCCATCACCTTTCACCCTTTTTATGACAGGACATTGCTCTCATGCATATTAAGTGCCACCCATCCGATGACTTCAAACTCCATGTTTCCCTTTGCACTTCATCCCATATTGACAGCAGAAGAACTCAACATTCCAAGAAACATTGCCCTAACATTTGCAACCACAGCACCTACGTTAAAGCTAATCCATTTGTGCACATATTGTGAAGGTGCAAATAGCTATCATGGGATGCAGATCGGAGCCAAAAACTACTACATCAGAAATCAAGTGCTTGTCAATCAAAACTGAGCCTCAACAAAATCCGGTAAGATGAAAGTTTCTTCTCTCCCCTCCCTCCCAAGAACACACTCTCATTGTAAACTTCCTAGCTTCAGAGTTCTCAGTCTACCGTATAACAATTTATGCTTCTCTCTCAATGTCCTCTCATGCCTCAAAATGAAAAGAACAAACAAATATGCAACTCTTCTTACCTTATCCACAGACTAAATAGATCTGTGTTTAGGATTCTTCCCAAACTCGTAATAGGATTTTCCAAAATTTCATAGCAATTTTCCAAGTCTCGAACACCACAGGACTTTCTCACGATAAAAAATAGCCTCTATAAGATGTTCAAAACTCCATAGCAATCTCTTTCTTGCAAACAATGACTTATCAAAGGCCAAAGGCAAGATAATCTCTCTCCAGTACAAGGTTAAACGAGCCAAGATTCTCAGACTATAGCGAAGTGAAGTACTCATGTGACCGTGAAAGCAACCTATTATATCCAATCCACTGTGGAAACTTAATCTAACCAAAAATATATCAGTACTATTTACTAGTATATGGTATATACCAACCACGCAAAAAACAGCGCAAATTCCAAATGCCACATTGGTGCCCTACAGTTCCCATGACCGCCCCATCCCCCACCACCCAGGCCCCCCCCCCCCCCCCCCAAAAAAAAAAAGACAACCAAGAAGCAAAGAAAGGCGCAAAGACAGTACATTCATCCAACCTGTGCAAAAGAATCATGCAATTTCAACTCTTCCAAAACCCCTTTCCTGAGCTCCGATATCGCCACTTTTCCCTCATCATCATCCGCATACTCTTCCGCCATTTCATACCTAAACAAACAAGCAACCAACAAATTCAATCAACCACCAAATTCAATCACACCACAAGAAACAAGAAACATAGGGAAAGAAGAATGGTAGGGTTAGGGTTTACTGACGCTTGAGCAAAGGCCTTGAGGAAATGGACATCTTGAGAAAGGTAATGGCGGAAAGCATCAATCCTGAGATTGCCAGAAGCCAAGCAGATAACAAAAGGAGTAAAGAGGCAGAAAATCGACTCTCTCTTGACTTTGTTCCACAACCTTCTCGAGATCCCAACTTCGTTGTTGGCGATGGCGACGGCGGCTCCGATCGGCGGCGTGGCCGACCTCGACGGCGGAGGAGGAGCCGTCGCCATTGACGATGATTTGAATGAGCAGAGGAGAGAGAACGGGGAAGAAGAAGAAGAAGAGGAGAGAGAAAATGGAGGACGAGGGGGAGGAGAGAATGAACAGAGGGTTTTGAAAGAGAGGGAGAGAGGGGTTTTGATGGGGGAGCTTCGAGAGGTTAAGAGATGGCGCATCAAAAAGGTCCTTTGATGGTTCGCTGTACACAAAGAAGAGAGAGAGAGAGAGGGGGGTGAGAATTAACGCTCCGTTCGGAAATTTAAGAAATGGGGTAGGAAGGAGCATTGAAGGTGAAGAGGGGATGGGGAATGACCAACAAAATTGTGGAGAGCTACCACCCTTTAAAAAAAAAAAAAGCAAAAATAAAAAATAAAAAAAGCATTGAAATAGGGGAATTAACATTGATTAAAATTAAAATGTGGACTAAGGAATGTTTTATCACAGAAATATTATGTTGTGGAGCTCAAATTTTTAAAAAAAAAAGATTAAGGTTTTACTTTTATCAAATTAAGACTAAAATTTAATGAAAGATTATAATATAATTTTGACCATCTTTAAAGATGGTCATAAAGTTTCTTTTTTTTAATGTATTTTTGTTCATTGTCAATTTTATCACCTTACAAAATGAGAAACTTCATTAACAAGCCCTGTGTGGAGAACTACCACCATTTTTAATTTTCTTTAAGCATTGAAGTAGGAGATTAAAATATGAAAAAAGAATGTTTAGATTATAATAATAGAATATTAAGATTTTGAGCTAAATTGAAAAAAAATGGGGTTTATTCTAGCGGAATTTTCTCCAAATTTAATGAAATAGTTCAATATTGATTTTGATCATTTTTAAGGTAATAACCCTGCCTATGCTTCTTCTATCTATTTGTTTATTGTAAATTTTATTATTGAACAAAATTAAAATCTTCTAACAACAAAATCACCGCCAAATTAATGGCTTGAGCATATGGTTAAAACAAGACATAAAATGTTAATTTAGTTATTAATATACATTATTCTATGCATTGTTTTCTTGAAGATTTTTTACAATAACTACGCATGCAAGTTAACTCATAACAGTGATTGTAAATATGTAGTCAAATAAGTCAATGAAAGCCTAAAAAATGTTGACATTTTAACTAATTTTTTTAAAGTTCTGATCGGTTACTAAACTTCTTATTCTAGCAACATAAACATTCTATTGTTTTTTTGGAACCTAACAGCAAATTATTTTATAGATTCAATCAAATATATGAAAAAATGATCTTGTGAAAACTTATGTTGATTATGAAATCTCCTAATCTGAAAAATCAGGCATATAAGACCAAAGAAGTTGCAATCAAGTTGAGGAATCTTGCCATTATGAAATTGTTGGCACAGAGTAAGATTGATCAATAAAGTGAGTTGGCCCAACTCTATTAGAGGAAATAGCGCCATGGGGCTAACCGGCTAAGCCTAATCCAAACACCCTTAGGCGGTATTCTGTATCTTTGATTTATATTCTCTTTTGGCTGGTATAGGAAAAGACGAAAATATCGATGTAGGTAATGATTTGAACCCAAGTTTGTATAAATAATTTTTAAATATTATACTGTTGAGTGGAGTGTTTGGCAAGCAACTTTTTGAAAGGTTTTTTTGGCCAAAAAAAATTTTTTGATCAAGATTAGTTGTTTGACCAAGTAAAAAAGTTAGTTTGAGTGTTTAGTGAAAAGACTTTTTATAAGAGCATGTTGGGTCCAAAAACCAAGTTGAAAATGCTAATTTTATGAGCTTTTTTGGAAAAGTTTTTTGAATAATTAGTTTTTTTGTCTCACAACTTTATCAGAAATAGCTAATTTTACTAAACAGTTTTTTAACAACCAGCTAATTCAAACAGCCAATACAACACAGTTAATTCAAATAGTTAAGAGCTAATACAAATAGGCAACAGCTAACAGCTAACAGTTGCTTGCCAAACAGGGTCTGAGTTAACTAATACTTTCCTTTATAGTCCCTACTTTGATTTTGAGTGTATCTACACTTGATTTTCCAATACCTTGAAAAGGTGATGCAAAAATGGAAAAAAGTGTACTAGATCAACGCATTAGGATTAATATTTGGCGCATTATGTGTAGAATATCTATAGTATATCCATTTAGTATTGATATGTTAGACATTTGGATTTATAAGCTAAACCTATAAAGCCACCCTTGTTAATAAACAGATACTACTATGAAGCCCTTTCCAACCTAATCCAAGAAGCACAAACTTAAGGAAGTAAAATTCATAAAATCAATTAGTTAAGTTGGTAACTTTTTTTTAAATTTAAAAATCTTATCAAATTGACCCCATATCATGCGCAAGCAAAACCTACACTGAGAGGTTGTTACTGGTGTTGTCTTATCAAATTGAGTTGTCAATTCCTATTTTGAATTCATTTGATGCTAACTTTATTCGACGAACTAAAAGCTTCGTACATATGAAGATCAATTAGACCATCAACTAATAAGAAAACCAACTAATAAAAAAACGACTAACAAATTACCGGAAAACTGATCGATAAGTCAATCGCTTGACACCTTAGTAAAATATGTCGAGTCAATATGTTAATTATTATTATGTAGCATTTGGTTGAAAGTAATGCAATCACTACACAATAGAATTAACTATGTAATGCAGTGGTTAGTGTAATGGAATGAGATAATAATTAAATTATAATGTTTGGTTACAAAGTTTTTGCAATTATAAGGATGAATTCATTTACAAACAATACTTAATTTTACACGTGGCGTGAAGTATTTGTAATTCAGTTCGTATTTTATTTTGCCCACTTTAATTATTTGTAATTTTGTTAACAATTATCATCCAGTATTTTATCATCATAATTATGATGATTTACATGAGACATACTTCACTTTATTTCCTCTAAATTATATGAATGTAATGTTGTTCAAGTTTAGCAAGTAGAAAGAGAAAATGATGATGATGATGTTGATTTGTGTGTGTGAGAGACAGAGAGAGGGAGGGGCGGGAGAGAGAGACAGAGATGATGTATAAAATGTATCAAAATGAAGTTACAATAATACGATCATAGTTTGAGTTAAACTTTATCTAATATAGAGAGGAGAGAGAGATGGTGAAGGGGGCCTAAAACCTTTAAAAACGTGGTGATATAGGGAAGTAGAGGAGAGACATTGGAGAGAAGAAAGAGAGAGTCCCTAAATATAATAGCTTATGGTTGGGTAGACTTTGATTCAAAGGTATGAAATCACAATTATTTAGCAAAAGTTAAGTAATTGTACTTGCATAGATTGAGGACCAAATATGGTAATAGAATCATCATTATCATTTTAATTGCATTACCACTTTGATTATACGGAACCAAATGAGTCATTAGAGTTACAATTCAAAATTTCACAAGCCGATTTCTTTTTTTTTTTTTTTTTGAGGTTGGAGGTTGAATGACAGTTGAAACATCAAGGTGGGAGATGGGATTCATGGGAATGGTGGAAATTTGACTTTTGAGGAAAATTAGTTGGAGACAGGATTTCGTGAAGGACATGGGCTTTGACTAAATGTAAAAGCAAAAGCAAAGAAATATATTGCTTCCACCATAAGACTTTGTTTGGGTGTTGGGCTTTGACTAACTTGGACCTTTTTACGCCGCCTGTGAAGCCCTGTTGATGGAGACCCTTCTTAGTTTTTACACCTCCTTTTCAACCCCCCCCCCCCCCCAAAAAAGCCTTTCTAAATGCAAAATACCCTTTCTTAAAAATCGACAAGATATAAAGTACTCTATTATTTTCTTTACCTTCCTAGCCTCCCCCCCCCCAAACAAAGAAACAGGTGTTTTTGTAGCAACAGTTGGGTCAATGCTAGATGTGAGCAAAAAAAAACCAAATATCCAATTTCAAATCCAACGAGTATAGATTCAGATTCGATTAAATCGATTTTGGGGCTAGTTTCAAAATTTAGAACCTGATATTGGATCTTGAAAATTTGAACTCGAAACCATACTCAATACCTAGTTCTCGAAAAAAATTTAAAGAATTTTGATGAAAAATATAAAAAGTTAACCCTTGTTCTTCAAGTTATGTATCTTTTGTTCTGAGACCCAACTCCTAACTACCTCAATTTAATCATTTGTCTTTTTTACATTCAATTTATCCCCAACTTTATGTTTCTTAACCGTTATGATTTCTTCCTTCAAGCTTTAAGTTTTCTCCTCATGAGTCTTGTTACTCACTACATATTTATTTTTATATTATTTTGAAAGTTTCTCTTTATTTCTCTCTCGTTTTTCAAGTGAATTAAAATAATTTTTAGGTTTTTCGTTCATTTTGTAATCTTGATTTGTAGATTTCTGATTAACATTGTCTCCAATTATTTGAGTTTATTTTAAAATAGTAAATCTTCTTTACTACTTATTATTTAATTTTATTTGTTGTTTAGAATTTTGGCTTCAGAATGAATTCTCAAGTTCTTTGAATCATTGACTCTCTCTATTTTATCGAGGAAAATGAGAACAAAGAAAAAAATACTTAGGAACTAGACATCTGGAATAGGACCCAGTCCCAACTAGGTTCGGGACTGTGTCCAAATTCTATGACTTTTTCTATTTGTTGTTTAAGTATGATGAAGTCAGTTGAAATAGGTTGAAGTGTGTTAATTTTTTTTTTTTTTTTATATGATGAGTAGAAGTTGGTTAAAATAGTGGGAAGTGAGTTAAAGTTGATTGAAGTATGTTGAAGTTAATTGAACTGGGTTAAAGTGGATTGAAATTGGTTGAGATTGGTACATTGAGATTTACCAACGAAAAGAACAAGGCCTGAGTATTTGGGTGGCAAATGAGCATTTTTTCAACCAAAAAAAGCAAGCAAACTCACCTAGTGGCTTATAGGCAAGAGGGAACGAAAGAGTAGAACTTTCTCCATTTTTTCATGGGGTTTGAAAGTGTGCGGACAAATTCGAAACTGAAAACCGAATCGAAAAACCGATCTAAAAAATCGGTTAACCGAAAGGAAAGTTATAAAATAAATAGTTTGGTTAATCGAACCGAATAAGAAATTCGAATAATTGCTCGATTTCAGTTCACCCAGTCCAGAAAACCAGTTAACCAAAAAATCAAAAAATTAATTTCTGTTGTTTTAACTTTTGAGCATATGAAATCACAAAAACCCTAGACACTCTATAGTCATCTACTTTCCATTTACAGGTACAATGGTCGGCTCGTGAAATGATTTTTGGATCCTGTGAGCGAGTGAATGGTTCGCTACCTCACGGAGGGAGGCTCGTGGCTCATGGCTCACGAGCTGGCTCGCCTTTGGAGCTACTCACCCACCCCACGTCATGCCTTTTTTGCTTCAATTTTATTTTTTCTTTTTTATGAGTGTAAATTACTTTGGGTCGGACACTTTTGCCTTTTCCTTTGGGAAAAAATATTCTGGGCTGCCATTTTTTTATCTCTTTTTTGGGTAGAATAGTTTTGATAAATTTTGATGAGGTTTTTTTTTCTTGGATTTTTTTTTTCAAAAGTAAACAGATTATTTTTATTAAATTAAATAACCATAAAATATTTTTTGAAGATACAAAATGATATTTTTATTGACTTAATGCCACGTTACCGAGACCCAACTGTTAACTACCCCAATTGAACCATTTGTCTTTTTTACTTTTAATTTATCCCTGATTTACTGTTTATGTATCTCGACCGCCATGAATATCTTCCTTCAAACTTTAACTCCTCTCCTCGTGAGCCTTATTGCTTAGTACATATTTGTTTCTATATTATTTTGATAGTTTCTCTCTCTTTTTAGGTGAATTAAAATAATTTTTAGGTTTCTTGTTCGTTTTGTAATTTTGATTTGTAGGTTTCTGATTAACATTGTCTCCAATTATTTGACTTTATTTTAAAGTAAGTGAATCTTCTTTACTGTTTATTTCAGGTATAATTTAGCATTATAATTTGTGTTTTTAGGAATTTGGTTTCAGAATGAGTTCTCAACTTCTTTCAATCACTCACTCTTCCTATTTTATTAGATGGAAAATAAGAACCAAAAAAATTACTTAGAAATCGGGCACTCAAAATCGGGCCTGATCCTGACTGGATCTGGGATTGGATCAAATTCTAAGACTCGATTACACTCGAATCCAAAGCTGCTTCCAATTTTTTGGACTCACTTTCGGTTCCTAAGACTCCAACCAAATACTCGGGCCTGCTCACGCCTAGTCACTGCGACCACTTACGCCAACTACTAATGGCAGCCTGATTAATCCCATCAATCCATACACTGCATTTGATCCATTGAGTATTTGGCTGGCAAATGAACTTTTAAAAAAAATATATATATATATTAGTAAGCAGACTCACCTAGCTAAGGCTTACAGACAAGAGGGAACTTCCAGCCTTTCATGGGGTTTTAAAGTGTGCAGAAAAATTCGAAGCCGAAAACCGCATCGAAAAACCAATTCAAAAAATAGGTTAATCAAAAGAAAACTTCTAAAATAAACGGTTTGTTAACCGAACTAGACAAGAAATTCAAATAATAGTTCGATTTTAATTCACCCAGTCTAGAAAACCCAGTTAACCGAAAACTGAAAAATTATTTTTTGTTGTTTTAACCTTTGACCATATAAAGTTACAAAAACTCTAGACACCCTGTACTCTCCTATTTTCTATTTACACATACAATGGTCGGCTCGCGAACTGATTTTTGGATCCTATGAGCAAGTGAGCGACTCACTGCCTCACAGAGGGAGGCTCGTGGCTGATGAGCTAGTTCGCCCTTGGAGCCGCTGGTCCACTCTACATCATACTTTTTTGCTTCAATTTATTTTTCTTTTTTTGAGTGGAAATTATTTTGGGTTGGGTACTTTTGCTTTTTCCTTTTGGAAAAAATATTGTGGGCCGCCCATGTTTTTCTGGGATTCTTTTGGGTAGAATATTTTTGATAAAATTTGATGAGTTTTTTTTTGTTTGATTTTTTCATCAAAGGTTAAAAAATTATTTTTATTAAATTAAATACCATAAATTATTTTTGAAGATAGAAAATAATATTGTTATTGACTTAAACAATGCCACTTTATTCACCAAATTTTTTTGTAAGTATGCTTAGTGGTGGGCTTCATGGGTATTATTTTATTTAGTGAGTCAAAGTTGTGAGCCTTGCATTAGAGAAAGGAAGGATTGTAAGCCAAAAAGTTAGGCTCAAAAGCTAATGTGGAGGTAATAGCCCCCCACTAGTGAGCCAAAAATTCGGCTCACCATTGCACATGCTCATCCTCGTTCAGCCTACATGCCTCCTCCTCCACTCATCAGACTTTTCAGTCCTGTCCTTCTCTAGACTCGTTGCACTCGCACACTCTTAGACCCTCTCGCCCTCTCCATTCTCCATTTACGAGTCATGACTTTGCTTCACTTTGACTTCAGTCTTATCTAACTCTGTTTTCTCTAACCCAACAGTTGGATCTGCTGTAACGGTAACGCTACCTTTAGTCTTTCGTGCAACATTTCATTGCTACCTTGAGTTTTCTAGCGACGTTTCGGAGCTAATTTCAGGATTCTGATGACTTCGTAGATATGGATTCTTGTGATGGTATTGTTTGCGCTCGATCTTTGACCATGCTTTCTCTAATTTAGCAATTGTTTGCGTTCAATCTCTCGAAATTAAATATAAATGAGATATGACTAGACAAACCTGTGTCCGCTCTATTGCAACCCCTAACTAGGCCTCAAGGTTTAATTTTAAGGAAACCTATCCCAAATATTGTCTCTCGAAGAGTCCCCAAAAAATTGAATTGTGAAAACAAAAAAACCAGACACCGAGTCTCCTGAGATGGGAGATGGCTCCTTATCTCATCTATGGGAAGCGCTCACCTCTTGCTCTTTTCCCCTTCCACTCTGTTCTTTCTGGGCTTAAACCCTACTAAACCCTCCATAAGCCCTAAATTTTCAACACAATTTCGCTGCTCTTTTTCTTCCAGACCCAGATGGGATCCCTATCGCGACTCGTCTCGGGGAGATCGGTTCGACTTCAACGAGGAGTTCGGGTTTGGGGGTAGAGTGAGAGAGAAGCGGAGGAATTGGTGGTCGGATGATGAAGATGATGACGATGATGATGATGGAGATGATGAATTTGGGTTTTGGGATGAGCCCAGTGCCATTGATTGGGGTTTCAAGGTACAACAATTATCCCTTCTCTCCTAATGTCGAGTCCGTTGTTTGTTTTTGATCTTTGATTTTCTGTATTCTCTGTGATAATTTTGTTGGATACCGTAGCAAATGAATTCTACCTGTTAATAGGTTCTTATCATGGCAAAATTTTTTGACCTGGTGTTGTAATTCAGGGGAATTTTTGATAAGGGCATTGCTATTTTCAGTGTTAATTACTTAATTCTGACTTCTGATGTTTTTTGCCTAATTTCTCTCCACTCATTTGGTCAAATCAGTATCGACGTTGCTTTCTTCCATTTATCGTATATATTAATATATGCTAGCTTGGGAAGACAGAGGGTCATTGTGATGGCATACAATGTGCTTAGAGGATCTAACTGCTGTGGTACCAAAAACTGTTGTTGTGAGTCCTATATGTCTCTGTAAAGAATCTCAATGAGCATGATGGCTTCATTTGCGTTATATTTTAAATTTTGAAGCTCGATTCAAGAAGGTTGCAAGAGGACCCAAGTTCAAAGT